>PVHP010019223.1:0-31714 GCA_004024765.1 Zapus hudsonius
AAAAATCAAGAAAACAGGACTTTATGGATTCAATAAAACCTTCTATATCTCTACTACTTAGTTTCATCAACTAGCAAATCTTTCATCTACTTCCCACTGCCCTATATAAACCATATGTATTCCAGTAAATATCTTCTTTTTGTAAGAAGAAACCTGTAACACTATCTCCCCTGGCTTCACTCGGTATAACTGACAGAGCTTGTATATTTTTATAGTGTACAATGTGATATTTGATGTCCATATGCAAATAAATGATTACTATACAACTCAATATTCAGTGTTAAAATTTCCTGTTGCATAAATTGTTTTTGATAGTTGTTATTTAAATCATAATTTTTTTCCAGGTAGGGTTTTTTGTAGTTCCAGGCTAGCATTAAGTTCACAGCGATTTTCCTACCTTGCCTTCTGAGTGCTGGGATTAAAGGCATGCACCAAAACACTTGGCTAAATCATACTCTTAAATAAACATCACACATTGAAATTAGATGTATCTTTCAAGTCTTTTTGTCAATTTGTAGATTTCCACTGCTTGCTATTTATTTGTTACTAATTCATTTTTAAAAGATGGATTACTTTGGTAAATGAGTCAAAAAAAGTGAAATAGAAGACTTATAACTTATGTGACTAGGTGCTACAATATATATCACCACCAAGTTCTTGTACAATTATCCCCACACAAATGTATTTCAGATATGTAACTATCATTCAACTGCTTTATGTGACAATTGATACTTATGCAGAAAACGCACGTTACCCAGAAAACAAAGAGTACTTAATAAGCGACTCAGGAAGCTGAATAGGGCTATTATTATTTTTGTCTAATGTGCTTATAGCTTACAAATCCAAAACCATCTGTATGGAGCCCAGTGGCATAAATTACTTGTAATAAAAGTACAAGTATGAGACAGAGCTGATCCTTCCCAGTCTTTTTTGACTCCTCTTGCCTTTTCGTTTCTAAACTGCTTCTGCTCTCCTGCCGCAGAGCCTCTGATTACAGTGAAAGCCTATTATTGAGGTACCTATTTCTAGAACAAGGGGTTCTTTCCTGGAGAGTAATTTGGTAATCTTTTCAAGAACAATTTAGAAATGTCTACACCCTTTGATTCTAGAATTTAATTCTAAGAATCTACAATGTGTGTGAACCAGGGATGAATACTCAGAAAAAAAAAAAACCTAACATTTAAAGCTGTATTCTCTCTCTCTCTCTCTCTCTCTCCACATGGCCCTTTTGGTAATAGTGGCAGAAATGTTACAGGGGAGGGGTAATCACAGAGCAATTTAAACTTTACTTTTACAATGAGAAATTTATCAGGGCCAGGCATGGGATACCTCCAAATGAGTTGGTGGTCAGGAAAGCCTCTGAGGTCCCCAAAGCAATACAGGCAATTGCCACAGCTCTTGGTTATCCACCAGAACTGAAAGGTAAGATCCTATTGCTGACAACACCATACCCATTGGGTACAGGACAAAGAGAAATCATGTTTGAACTGAGGTGGAAATATACTTCCTTCCAGTTAGTTTTCACAGTGCTAGAAGGTTCTATGTAGGTCGCAGACAGAGAAAAGCCATCAACGATACCACCCAATGAAGAATCCTATAATGGACAATACTAACCCATCAGGCAAGAAGCTCTCAGGTATGATACTGCACAAAAATAACAGGAGTGACCAAAAGCTCTACACAGGAGGGGCTGCATACAAGCCCAAGCCTGGGGAGAATGCA
Organism: Zapus hudsonius; assembly: GCA_004024765.1. Lineage (NCBI taxonomy): Eukaryota > Metazoa > Chordata > Mammalia > Rodentia > Dipodidae > Zapus > Zapus hudsonius. Next base: position 1,723 of record PVHP010019223.1, read on the forward strand.
GGCCCTTGGGTAGAAACTACTACTGCTGTAACCAGATGTGTTGTCAAACAGCCTCCTAAATATCTTTTTCTTAGGTTCTCCTAACTTTAAAAAATATTTATTTTTTATTATTAATAAATAGAAACTCTATGTGTACAAGTCTTGTGTTGGTACCTCCACTTCTCTCCTCCTTGCCCCTATTTCAGTGAAGACCCTCCTCAGTGGGATTGCCAGAATGCTCCATGGGATGGAGGGCTATGAGTTATACAAGCAGCAGACTGTTGTTTTTTTTTGGGGGGGGGAGGTGGAGACACAATGTCTCTGGATATTCCCCTACCATGCACCATGGCTCTTACAAAGATTCTTTCTGCACCCCCCTTCCAGAAAGTTCCTTGAGCCATGATGGGTGAGTTTTTAAAAATATTTGAGAGAGAGAGAGCGAGAGCGAGAGCGAGAGCGAGAGCGAGAGCGAGAGAGAGAGAGAGAGAGAGAGAGAGAGAGAGAAAGGAGAGAATAGGCATACACCAGGACCTCTAGCCACTCACTGCAAATGAAGTCCAGACACATGTGCCATCTTGTGCATCTGGCTGTATGGGGGTACAGAGGAATCAAACTCAGGTCCTTCTGCTCTGCAGACAAATGCCTTAACTGCTAAGCTATCTTTCCAGCCAGGTGGGTGAGTTTTAAGTCTGCTTTAGTGTTGAGGACTTAAGAGTCTACTTTGGACAGTTTTGAGTATCCTCAGAGTCTGTCTCCATTACCCTTGCATAGTTTTTCAGGTTTGCCGTGGAAGCAGCACTCTTGCTTGTCTCACCACTTCCTTTGTGATTTCACCTGGGTCCTAGATGATGTGTTAGGGGTGGTTCATCTCCTGCCTGGGACTAAATATCTATCTTTATATTCACAGATCAGAAAATCCATTTTTTTGTTCCTTTTTAAATTTGGCAGTGGAAGGTGGTCAAAACAGAGAATTATTATCATAATTATTATCATAATTATTCAAAGGCTGAAATTAAGTGACTGATGAGTATTTGACCTTAAATAAGACAAACACATCATACCCTCCAGGGCTCAGGGAACATCATAAACGATGCAAAAATGTAAGAGCTGGAGGATGGGAGCAGTGCTGTGAAACCTGGTGTCTGGACATGACCAGGCCACTGCAGTTATGAACTCATGGTAGACGTGGTCACCTGCACAAGACCTGCACATGATGGACCTGTCAGCATTCTGGTAACATGGAAGGCCTTGGGCAGCTGCTCTTCTCTCTAATGAGATGTGAAAGTTAAAGGTTGCTGTGGAGAGGGAGAAGTATCTCCTGCTGTGGCTCAGCCACTGGTAAGTGATGAGAAGGAGCATAGTCACATGAGCGGGATAAGGGAGGGCAATGTGGCCTCATATGATCAAAATGTAATATATGGGTATGAAATGTCAAAAATCAAAAAAGTGAGAAACTACATATATCAAAACAATTATGTTGGTTGAAATGTTAAGAAAAGCAATGTGATTTGAGATCATACAGGATAATTTGGTGATATATATATATATATATTTATTTATTTTGGTTTTTCGAGGTTGGGTCTTGCTCTAGCCCAGGCTGACCTGGAATTGGAATTCATTCACTTTGTAGTCTCAGACTGGCCTCGAACTCATAGCGATCCTCCTACCTATGTCTCCTGAGTGCTGGGATTAAAGGCGTGCACCACCACGCCCGGCTGGTTTTATAGTTCTTGAACTCAAACATAAATTTTTGTATCACCACAATAAAATATTTATAGTAAAACAATTTAGATATGGCTTACAAATATTTTCAGGGGACTCAGGGCACTACTGTGCACTAGTGAAAAGTGATGAGTATTAGTAGTAGCTTCTTACCAGCAAAGAGACACCAACAATAATTCCTAAAGGAAACAATGAGGATAAAAAATATTCCTAAGTACCCAGGAAAGAATGTCTACAATTATCTGAAGGGAAAGTTTGGAAAGTCATCAGCCTTTAAATTAAATAAAGCAAATGAAGCCTTTCCATTATTTTATTAACATTACATGGTATTTATTAGAAAATATTTTTTACTTACTCAAATAATGAATTTGAAGGCTCTTTGAAACTAGAAATCTATGCAAACTGCCATGGAAAGCCCAAAAATGGGGAAAATTCTTTCTACCCAAAGAATTTGCAAAATGCAAATGATAATTACAATAAGATACCACAAGAAAACATACATAAGATAAAAAAGAAAATTGGAGGAATTTCAGAGGAAGAACAGATTATACACTTTCATAAACAGACGTGGATAGCCGTCTCCACAACCCTTCCTGAAACCCAACTCTATGCAAGCTCAGATTTGCCTTCAGATGCTCCAGTAATAAAATAAAAAATACTAATGGGTTCATGGAGTTTGACATAGTAATACATGTTTGAAGCATGTCACAATAAAAGGTAAAAAGCAAATACTTTCTGAGAAGAAACCAAACCAATTAACAATGAATTTACAGCAGAAAAGAAAAACCATAGAAACACAAAATTCATGTCAAAATGTTTTACATGTGAAGACTAAAAACTAATTTACACAGGTCTCTAGACTATGTATTAGTCTACAGTGTCAGCTTATTATCCTCAGTTATGTTAAAACAAATGACACTGCATAGCAGTTCATTATTTTAAAAAGGTTAAGCTCATTTTTACAACTAATACTTTCACAAACCTGACAGAAAAGAAAAATCAAAACATCAAAGTCCTAATGAACAAATCTTTAAAAAAAAGTACACAGTTACAGAGTTCTAAACTCCATACACACAAACGTTCTCATATTCTTACATATACCGTAAAGGACTTGGTGATTCTATTTTATTTCTAACATTTATTCCTGGAATAAATGCAGGAGTTACTCTACCTGCAGGACCTATCGTCTACAAGTTAGCAGTATGCTTTCTGACAAGTGTACTTACTTGCTGTTTCAATACCAGGTTCTTCACTCCTTCCATCACAAACTGGGATCCTGTATTCATGACTCGTGATAAGAGACTGGGTGGGGGAAAAGGAAAAGGAGAACCGTACTAAGTACACATTGCTCCTCCTGGCTGCTACACGCCAAGTATTTGCTTGATTACACACCACAGGCTGATGCTCACTGTACCTTCCACCTTTGTTTTCACTAAACAGAAGGGCCTCGAAAATTTCTGCTTCCATGGATATCACTGCTATTATTTTTTTTTCAAGGCAGAGTCTCGCTCTAGCCTAGGCTAAACTGGAATTCACTATGTAGTCTCAGGGTGGTCTTGAACTCATGGTGACCCTCCTACCTCTGCCTCCCCAGTGCTGGGATTCAAGGCGTGCGCCACCACGCCTGGGTATCACTGCTATGAAACAATAGTGATCAGGTAATTATTATTCCTCATTTGGTCTCCACTTTATTTTTGAGATGGTCTCTCACTGAACCTAGAACTCACGGGTTGGACTAGATTAGCTAGCTAGTAAGTCCTAGGTATGTGCTAGACTCTGTCTCCCCAGTGCTATGATTATAGAAGCAAGCTGCCTTGCCTGGCATTTTACATGGATGTGGGGAATCAGAACTCAGTTGTTCATACTTGCATGGTGAGAACTTTGTCCACTCAGCCATCTCCTCAGACCCATAATATAAGCATCTTAATTGCTTGGTATTATGTATAATTTTTGGCCAATTATAATTCAAGAACCCTTTGATTGTTTTAATGCATGAATAATAAAAATAAAGAGAGTGATCCAGACACTGCTTTGGGAGTCCAATCACACACACTGAAAATACACCTGCCTGTAAATATTCCAAGTAGGCCAAATGTGACTGTGTTCTCTGTATCATAGCAGCTGGATCCGCTTTGGCATTCTGTCTCCCTTTGTACATAGAACATGTATTACTTAAAAATAAACTATAGGCTGGAGAGATGGCTCAGTGGTTAACAGCTGTGATGGTTAAATTTATTGTCAACTTGACCTGTTTAATGATCTACAGTAATCTTGGGTGAATCTCTGAGTTTGCCTGCAGAAAGGATCGACAAATGGAGGAATTCCCTTCTCCAGAGTTCCCTCCTCCCCCAGTGGGTGGACCTTCCAGAAGGGGACTGCATAAAAGGAAGCTTGAGGGGAAGGGAACTCTTCTCTCCCCCCCCCCCTTTGAGTGCTGGTGCTTGTCATGACTTGCACTCTCATCCTTCTCTCCTACCCTTTCTGGACATTGGAACCCAGTTTCCTTGGACTCACATGGTAGACTCAACAGCTACTGGTTCCTTCACCTGTGGGCCTCCACACTGCTATTGTTGGACTGTCGTAAGCTACCCCAATAAATTCCCCTTTTACTACAATCATTCTATCAACTGTTTCCTCGAGAGAACCCTGACTAATACAACAGCACTTCCTGTGCCAGCATTAGGGCTAGAGAGACCACTTGAGTTCAATCGCCAGGACCCAAATGAGCAGCTAGTCATGGCCACACATGTCTGTAAGCCCAGTAGCAGAGACCCAAGAACTGCCAGAGAAGACTGGCTCAAGTAGGAATGGGTGGAAGAATATTAAAGGGGCCTCTGATACAGGGCACAGGGTGTTGCCTGGGTACATACATATACCCACATCCTCACACATATACACAAATGGGCAAAAAACATGAGCCACAATGAACAGTGAATTTTGTCAAAACTCTGAAGATTGTTTTTCATTCAAACATTTTTGGCAAACACAAAATGAACATCAATAATGACTGGCCATATTGGGTTTATATTTATGGTTCAATCGGTCTCATCCATGGGATCAAAAGATTCTTTGTGGCAGAGAACTGTAATTCTACATTATGAATATCAGAAGACTAGGGCAGCCTTCAAATCATCAAAGTTTTCTGCAGTGCTCTACCCCTGAGCTGTACTCCCCATCAAGATTTTTTTTTTTTACATTTTCTTATTATCCTCAATTTAAAATCTAGTCAGCAATCTAAAAGACTTTCAAGTACTCCATAATCCAAGATTTAGACAGGGAACTGGACTGTTTATTTTATTAAACATGTGGGAACCATTTCCTAAGATCATTTTCCCTATCTCCATATGGCCCCTGAAATAAAGATCTGATCAGGATGGAAGTCCTTCCTTACCAGCAACAACAGAAAGCAACTTTGATGACATGCATGGTTCTCAAGCTTTTCCCTGCATCAGACAACTGTAATGGGATAGGGTTGGAGTATAGCAGAATTACAACATGCTCTTAAGGTAGCCTGTTGGATTCACTGTGCCCAGCACCTATAAGTCCTTCTTCAGACCAATTGCTTTTGTTTTTGAAAATTGTTTCAGTGAAGCCAGTAGCTCACTATGGGATGAAGGTAAAATACATTTCCTCTGGGCTTCATACTTTTATTGTAGCTCTAAAAAATAAACCACAAATTTTAAATTTGTATGATATGGAAAATAGAATTATTGCCTTGTTCAGAAAAATCCAAAAATCACACAACTTCTATAGGAGTGGGAACTCAGCCCAGCTTTGGGAACTTTCTAGTTCACATTTGGCACTGTGCCTGCATCTGTAGTATAGCTAGGTCTTGAGGGCCTGGTCTCAGTAGTCTACATTATGGCTATCACCACAGATACAGAAATAGCTTTAAAAATTTTTTTTCCTGAAAATGAAAACATGTTATGTTTTAAGAACAAAGTATGGAACCAATGGCTCATAGCATGTAAAAGGTATTTCTTTATGATTCTACAGGAGAACTGGAACCATATAACGAGTCCAGAAGCATGCTGACTTTCGTCCTATATCATGAAAACTCTACTTACCCCATTGGCTTAGTGGTGGTGCTGCCATAGCTGGCAGGAGTTGAGGCCATCTTGGCAAAAGCCCTATGAAATAAGAAAGTCGTATTTATGGGCTGGTTCTTAAAGCTACCATTCAGGACCTTAGAATTAAAATACTTGCTGATTAACTTTTTTGCCTAACCTACATTTTTGGAAAAGATTATTTTTCAACTGACACAATTATACTACAGTTTGTATTGAAACTCACTACTGGAAAATAGAATCATCCTTTGGGATGCATGGGGGTTTGGTTCCAGGATCCTGCTCAAGTCTCTTTTATAAAATATATGGCATTTACATATAACCTATGTATATTTGCCCATATTCTTTAAATTATCTCTAGATTAATACAATATGAAGGCCATGAATGAAACTATTGTATCATATTATTTTTTAGGGAATAACATCAAGAAAAAAAAGCCCACGGAGGTTCAGCAATTTTTTTCCATAATATTTTCAACCTGTGCATGCAGAATTGATGAATAAGGGTGTGGGAGATAACAGTATATACAAACTCATCAACAGTGTTGTAAACAACTTTAATTTCCCTAACAAAATAATATATTTCTCAATATCTTTAAGTGTTTTATGACATAATTTTTCATCACTCAATTGCATTCTATACTATAGAAATGACACAATTTTAGGAGGGGTGGACGGACAGCATTTTGCTAGGTAGCCCACCTGGCAATGAATGATCCACCTACTTCAACCTGAGTGCTGGGATTACAGGTGTGTGCCACAATGCTGGATGAAGTACCACAATTTACTTACCAATTTTTCTCCTGGAATTCAGGTTGTTTTTCCATTTCTATGATTTCATAACTCTAATTGCTTTTTTGGATACTTAAGAAGTACTAAGTCAAAGTTGTTTTTGAATTTATTTTACTACTTTTTTGTGAGTATGGGAGCTAATGTGCCACTCTGTGCATGTAGACCAGAGGACAACTTTCAGTTTAGTTTGCCTCTCCATCTCATGAGGCAGGGTGTCTCTCTGGGTCTTGCTTTTCTGGTGTTCTCTGCTATGTGGCTGTGAACTTTTAGGACCTCTCTCTAGGTCTTATTTTGCTGTTAACATGGTGGATTACAGAAGGCCACCAGGTACTCAGGTTTGAACACTGAGCCAATCTCTCTAGCCTTGTCAAAGCTATTTTTAATAATCTTTTACAAAATTTAGAAAAGTTACAAAAATTTGCAAAATGCATTAACTAATCTCCTACTTCTTTGGCACAAATGTTTTCTAAATTTTGTACTGCTCTAGTTACTAGTGAAACCAAAATTTTCTTCTAATACTTTTGAAATATTTAATTAAAAAGATTTCAGTTGCTAACTTTTCAACTTATTATAACTTAGAACAAAATACAAAGGTTTTCTAGGGGAAAAAAGTCATCAGTATTTTATGTAGCTTGAAGTTGTGTAAAGGGTAGGGCGGGACAAAGAAATATTTATGTCACCAGATATAAAAACACACCATGATATATTGTTTAATCTTATTAATATTCTCATTTTCTTGCAAACAAAACTTCAATTATGACCTTATCTTAAGTAACTGGAATTAAAGAAGAAATTAACACTTACTTCCATTGTTTGATATATTGTAAAGGATTAAGGTTGCATCCTGCATCTGTTAAAGCTTTTTTATATTGCTCCAAATCAGCCTGAAATAAGAAAAGATGTATATGGCAAAAGCGATACATTAAGGAAGCTCACCATCATTTAGTAACAGCATGGGCATGAGTGTAATTCTAGGAATCCAAGTAGAGTGAGCTCTATCTTAATGGCCTAAGTGAGTATCTGAGACAAAAACTCACAAGTAATGAAAAGCCCTTAGAGGTACTGCACACACCTATAAAATATGGTATTTTTCATCATTCAATAAGAACAATAGTCAGTTTTTCTTCTGGTTCAAATAGACTGCCTTTCTTTGGGACAAGCACCAAGCAAATGAGTTCAGTGTAACAGAATCCCTTTGAGAAAGATTGGTGTTCTTTCCCTCTCTTCTTCATGCTGGGGGTCCAGATTCATTCACCCAACAGCAGCTGTTCTGCACTTCTTAGCCTGTTGTTTTCTCTCTTCCTTACTCTGTATCTCCTGAGGACTGAAATGGATTTGACTTATGAAAATGTTATAAGGGGATGTGGGTGTGGGGATGGCTCAATGGTAAAAGGTGCTTGTTTTCAAGACTTCAATCTCCCTCCCCAGCACTCATGTAAACCTGGACACACAGTGACACATGCACCAGTGATCCCATGCCCAAGGCAGTGGGAGGTGGAACCAGAAGAATCTGGACACTTCCAGACTAGCTAGTCTGGTGCATGCAGTGGCAGAACCAGAGACACCCTGTCTCAAAAGAACGTGGGAGGAAGGAGAAGATAGACCCTTCGAGGTTGTCCTCTGACCTCCACATGCTCATAGTGGCACGATCACAGCTGTACACACACACACACACACACACACACACACACACACCACATTTACAAGGGAAAACTTCTGAGTTCACCATCAACCAGAAATTTTCATTACTTGGTAATTTAGTACTATTAATTTGATCTTAATAGTTATAATTCTCTCTTAGGACTCTTAATGAAGACTAAAGTTTTAAAAAGGAAAAATTATTACCTAAAATAATATAATCCAACTAAGGGAATATTAAGCTTTAAAATATTATAAATGGGCCATTAAAAATCTCCAAAGACACAGGTAAACCTTCACAAATAAGAAAGAAAATAACTCTTACTGAATTCAAAGTCAAGAGATTGAGGTTTTCTTACATTAAAATAAAATGGCCTAAAGCCATAGTTTGCTGTTTTAACAGGCTGTAGGTTTGTGACCACAGAAGCCTTACAAGTCATCAAACAACAACAAACTGGCACCAGCAATAACCTCCAGATGTTGGCTGGAGGCTCTCTGCTGCTGCCCACCTAGTGACACTGCCGGGCTGCTGTAAGAGTCAGTGCTTACCCTCTACCCTCGTAAGAAGTCTGACCCCCAAATTACCACTTCCCTCTACAGAATAGTCATTACAGCATATTTTTACTTCTATTTTTGAAAACTAGTAACTGTGCAAATAGCATTGCCCTTTCTTTCATTAACACTACAGAGGACATACCTCAGATGGTGCTTGCTGTGTGCTTATGTAATAGATAAGAAACAGCCTCATTTTGTCTTCTGGAGTTCCTGCTGCATAGGGAAAATAAAGATAAAAAGACTTCTATAATTGTTGTTATGTATTATAATCAAATTCAAAGCATCAATCTGACAAATATGGTTTCTTGGTTCAACTAAGTTGAGGAATTATATATTAAAATTACAACCATGTGAAATACAGACCTGGAAAAAGATAAAATGTAGGTTAAAAGGGCTGTAAACTATCTTCCAAATGTCTATGAGGTTGAGATTTCCCTGTAGAAGCTATAAACTAAGGATATATGCAGGTAAACATACAACTCTAAATCAGGATACTCCTAGATGACAAGGTGATGTTGGTAACAATTATGTAAGGACAACTGGTATAAAACTGGTTCTGTCCTGAGGAATGAGCTGTATCATCATCCTAGGATTGGGTTATCAAATTTGCTGGCCAAATAAAACCATTTAGCTGACCCGAAAGTCACAGCTCTTAAATTGGAGCCCATAAACACACATGCCCACCCTTCTTGAGTGATTTAATTTTACTACAAGGTTTGTGAAAACCATACTCTTATGGAATAGAGAATATTTACCTTAAATTTTAAGACAAAACTGAGATTGCTTACTGCAGTGGGTGTTTTTTAAGCTAGTACTCACTGTCCAAGACACTCACTCATCCTCCTTCCATATCATGTTTGGTAGAAGAGGCAAAGCACTGGTCTGAACATGGGGTATGGTTTAACCTCACTCCAAGTATGTCCTGAGGTATAAAAACTTAGAAAGAACATGCTTTACCACAGAAAAAGTACAAGGAGCTAGACCATGCCTGTAATCCCAGCACTTGGAAGACAGAGACAGGAGGACTGCAATCTTTGGTTCTAGATCAGATGGACCACACAGAGAAATTTTGTCGCAAAATGCAAAATCCAAACTAAAAGCTCACTACCACAACAAAATAACAGAAACACTAGTTCCCCCCCCCCCAAAAAAAAAAACATAGTAGCTGATGAACCATTGATTTCATGATTTGGAAACAACACATTCCTTCTCCATTTGTCTTTATTCCCTGAATATGAAAGATAAAAACAAAATATCAGTGGCATGTTTCCCCATGCCATGTTCCATGTTTACAACTAAGTATTCTATCCAGAACATTGTAAATACCAGGTTCAGACCCTAGACTCCTGCTGCTGCTTTAGCAGATAGGTAGTTTGACTGGGGACAGGCTGCCAGCCTGAGAATGCTGTGTGCCCATCATCAATTCTACTTTCTTTTTTAAAAACATTTATTCATTCATTCACTCAGTCACTCAGGTATGTATTTCTATAGTAAGCCAGGGTCTCTTGTTGCTGCAACCGAATGCCTTTATATGGGTAGCTGGGGAATTCAACCAAGGCCAGCAGGCTTTACAAACAATCATCTTTAACAGTGGATCCATCTCCCCAGGCCTTGATTCTATTTTCAAAACCTCTTGTTGAGCTACTGGGATCAGCCAGCAGATGGATAATCAGTAGTGGAGTTCTTCATCTCTCCAACACTGGAATACTGTTTAGGATCAAATTCATGCAATTGCAGCTCAAGAGTGAGCCCCAATCCTCCTGGGGTACTTTCCAGAGCTCCCTGCTCTAGCACTTTCCCATTCCCTTGACTTGCATTCTGCGCTCCAGCAGAGGGCTCTGGTTTGAGTTATCCTGCCCACCTGCTGCTCACTGCACATCTCCTGCATCTAAGGTACGACTGTGGCCATGCAGATCCAGGACAAGGAAGCTGCCCCTAAGACCAAAGAGGAAGGACTCTCTCAGAGTCTAGGGTTTCTGAGGCTCTGCTGGCACTTTTATCATCCTCAGTATCTAGCACCACATCAACTGTAGTCACTGATTTTGTTTTAAAGAACATCAGTCACTATCACAGGAAACATAATTTAGCCTTGTTACAGCGTTAGGAAGTCCTAAAACCTCTGTACTAAGGGTCACCTGATGATGGGAGCTAGAGAGCATCTTGATGTAGATAGCGACGTAACCATAGGGATATGAATTGAGTGGCAAGAACCCTAACTAGTTTATGTTCCCTACTCCAGCCTGGAATCAGCTACTCCTCCAATGAGTCCTAGTGGAAGATGGTATTTATTAGCCATGATTTTTACTCTCAGTTGGCTAGAGAATACATGAATACACTCATATGTGTGTAAACATGGACACACACATAATGTACTTATACTAACTTATATAATAGTGAGAACAGTAAATTCACACCAACATGTTGAATCTAATCCAACATTATGGGTTCATGCTACTATTTACCCTTACTCTATAACTTCTCTGATGACAGATTTGGCTCCCTTGATGTTATTTAATGTATTAACTTATTTCACTAGTCTCCTGTATATGAGCAATACCCTGTTTCTCTTGTATCCCTCTATGTATTGTTGCTCTTCTCAACTCATTTGTGTTGATGCCCTAAGGTGGATCCAACAACGCATCTGCCTATTCTTCTCATTCTATGTAGACCCACAGTCACTCCCATGCAGGGTCACTCTCCTTAACTAGTTAGGGTTCTTGCCACTCCCGCTAGACTATTCCCACATGCTCACTCTTCTTGGACCTTGTCACCTCACACTAGATTACTCACCCCCCCTCTACTCCATGCATGGTTGCATTTGTCGTCCTGCTCAGGTTCCAGCATCTTGTTCTAGACCAAGTGGCATCAGACAGCCATTGCGTGTGAGCGTCAACCTTGCTCTGTCCTACTTAATGTCTTTAGGAAAATTTGAGAAATGAAGGGAAAAGGAAAAAGGCTTATTTGATGATTTGAATGTAAAATGTTCCCAATAGTCTGATTTGTTATGACTATGCTTCACACTCAATCCAAAGCTAGTAAAGTTTTTGGGAGGTAGAGTTCTGCTGGAGGAGGTGTGCTGCTGGTGGCGGCCCTTGAGGTTCATTAGACCAGCCCTACTGTGTTTATAGCAAGTATATTCTTGCTGCCTCCTCCAAGCTAACGTGACAGAATGTTACTATTTTTTTTTTCGAGGTGGGGTCTCGCTCTAGTCCAGGCTGACCTGGAATTCACTATGTCATCTCAGGGTGGCCTCAATCCTACTATCTCTGCTCCCAGTGCTGGGATTAAAGGCGTTAACCTGACAGAATGTGATACCCTGCTGTCTGTTTTTGTCATGCTTTCTCTGCCATGATAAAACTTCCTCTTGAAACTGTAAGCTGGAATAAATCCATTATTTCCATAAGCTGCTTCTGGTTGTTTTGTCTGAGCAACAAGAAGGTAACTGCTAGAGAAAAACTGGTACCAAGAGTGGGCTGTTTCTGTGATGAACCTGATCATGTGGTTTTTGGTCTTGGAACTGGTTTCCGGGAGGAATATGGAAGAATTTAGAACTTCCAAGGACTAGAGAAGCAAAGCTAAATGGGCCATTCTAACGAAAGTTTGAAAGACCTCAATATAGAGAAAACTGTGGCGTATGAAGGCTCACTTTATGAGGTTTCTGAGGGAAAAAAAGACTTTGTCAGTATGGGACTAGAGGCTATTTGTGTGATATTCTGGCTTCCTTCTGCCTGTGTCCTGAGAACTTGAACAAGTTAAATTCAAAAGTTATGAGTATGGTATATTTGGCAGAGGAAGAAACAGCAGAAGGATCTGAAAAATGTAAAGAAATTGTGGACAGGTTTTAGGCTGCTTCAGCTGTAACTGTTTAAGAGAGCACCACCATGAGGATGGCCACCTGCTCTGCAGGAAAGTCAGAGGAGAGGGCCTGAGGGAAGAGTGCGAAAGGAGTTTCTTGCTCCTCAAAGTGGGCCTTTATCCTCCTTGGATTATAAAATTTGGCAGCCCACCTGGTATTGGTTTTAGAAACATTAAGATGCTGGAAAGAAGGTAATGAAATGCACACAGTTCTGGAGATGGAGGTGATATGGAGCAGGTTCGAAGTCTGCACAGAGGCCATGGCATGAAACTGTGAAGAACCATGGGTTGCAGTGGAGACCCCAGGATTTTGAAGAAACGAGGACTATGGATCCTTTGCCAAGAAACTGCTGGCTTGGGAAGCAAGAGCACATCTAGAGGTAGGAAGCTGCCCAAGTGCTTTGGAGCCCAGAGGATTTCATCACAAGTCCCAGGTGCTGTCATGTAGCTGTTTTAGATCTTGCATTGGTCCAGTTTTTCTTTGCTATGCCTACATTCCTCCACTTTGGAGTGGGAATGTTTACTTTGTGCCTTTATGTGCTAGAAGTATGTAAGTTGTGTTTTGATTTTGTGAGGCTCATAGTTCAGAGACTTGTGTCTCAGATATTTTGGACTTTTGAACAGTGTTGGGACTATGGGAATTTTAAAGTTGGATTGAATGTATTTTGTATGAGATGGCCATGAGTGTAAGGGGCCAGGGACGGAATATGGTAGATTGAATGTCAAATGTCCCCACAGCCTCATGTGCTTGTGATGATGCCTCATTCTCAATCCCCAGCTGTTTATTAGTGAAGTTTAGCAGTCCAGCTCTACTGGATGCTCGTAGTGACCTATCTCCATTGGGTGCTCATACTGAGGTCACGCTTGCTGTTTTATCCCAGCTTATGTGTGACAAGATGTGATACCCCACTTTTTGTTCTTACCTTTGCTTTCCCTGCCATGATGAAACTTCCTCTTGAAACGTAAGCCAAAATAAACCCCTTTTTCCAAAAGCTGCTTCTGGCTTGGTGTTTTGTCCCGTAAATGAGAAGGTTACTGCCACAGCACGTATTAATGGTTTTATCAACATGTTTGTTTCAACCTTACTCAAAGCATTATAAGCACTAAGGAATAGCTTGGCAGTGATAGACTTATATACATACAATCTTTTGTATTTCTTTTATTGCAAAACACATATACATTCAAATGTCATGCTCTTGTCACAAATCTGGCTTTTAAAATTGTAAGCAATACTTATGGCTTTTCAGAAGTTTTAATGAGCAGAATCTTTAATTAAAAAGCAGCTAGGACTTTTTTATCCTTTACCATTTGGAATAAAATCTGAAATTCATGCTAAAACTAGAACTTACAATCCATCACAATTTTACTAAGTTTATATGTAAAATGGGTCCTGGTATTTTCATACATTCTAGAAAATACAGATTTAGATTCAAAACTGTTCTGAAATAACTGAAAAGTCTCTAAAGTTTTGAGAATTTTAGAGGCTAAAATCCTATGTAGATCCCATGGTTATAACTGCTATAATTGAATATATCTTATAATTATAAGTAATTATATAGTTTTAAGAAATCCTAGCATACAAATACTTAAAGAAATGTAAATATATAGGGGTTAAATATAAATACAAAGTTTCTTTAAAAGTGAATTTCTTAATCATGTCAAATATAATTTAGTTTTAAAAACATCTTCTCATGATACTCTCTGGAATAAACTAATTAGAACACATCTCTTGAATATGCTTATTTCAATATTACTCAGATCTTTCTGGAAGAAGCTTCATATATCACTTTAAACAAATCAATATAGAAAGTGTTTTTAAATATTACCAAAGTTAGAGAAAATAAAATATATATCATTTTTCCACTTTAAAAACTGCTATTTTTGGGGCTGGAGAGATGGCTCAGCGGTTAGGGCACTTGCCTCCAGTGCCTAAGGCCCCGGGGTTCAATTCCCCAGTACCCACATAAGCCAGACCCACAAGGTGGTGACACTGGCTCTCTCTCTCTCTCTGCTTGAGAATAAATAAAATATTTTTTTAAAAACTGCTATTTTGAAAATTTTCAACAGAAAATACCTTATTTAATTATCTGGTTCCTAGGACTGATTGACAGAAAAACTAATTCATCACTTATGAAATTCATCACTTGTGTTAATTCCAAGTTTATGGTACATACCATCAGGGTCTGATATTATATCTAGAAGAGATTTATCCAGAGTAGTTTTGCTCATTATTTTTTCTTCATATTCAAAATATACATCCAGCTTTCTTGCCTGTTTCAAAATAAACATTAGATGAAATTGCACAAAGTAATATACTAAGAGTCTCTTACATACAAGTTTTTATTTTCTATGATCAAGTTTAAAAATTAATTTAATTGTAGAATTTTAAGTTTCTTACTTTTGATCATATAGTTAATATAAAAAACACCCAGAGATTAACATTTAGTTTGCTCTATCCAGACATATCAGAATTAACTTTTCAGACCTATATATGTTAGTAAACATAAAACCCACACAATTCTATCATTGCATCAACTGGTAATTAGAATACAAGTCATATTGTACTCAATGGAAAGTAATAGGTCATGCTATTTTAGTGTACAGATACATACATTTCTTCTTAACTTGACAGAAAGTTACATGAAGTAGGTTATTTTTAAAGTTTTTTTTAGTTTAGATAAAAGTGCTTTCCCCATTAATTATTCCACTTAATAAGATGACATTTTAGATAATGAGAAATTAGTACTTTTTCCAAATGATGTTTCATTAAAATTTTTGTTGATTAAACTTATCCAAATAAAATACATATGTATCCTTAATAAGGGCTGGATAAATAACTCAGTAAAATGCTTGCCTCCCAAAAATGAGGGCCTGAGCTTTGATGCCCATTACCCACACAATAAAGCTAGTAGGCATGGTGGCAGCTAGATCCCTGGAGGCTCGCTGGCTAGCCAGTGAATAGTGCCTAAAGAATGACACCCCAGTTTGTCCTCTGGTCTACACACACACACACACACACACACACACACACACACACACACACACACACACGGATCTTAGAGAGTACATAAATGTTATCATTATCAAGTGTCTATTAAATTCTGTTTCAGATAATACAGAAGTGAAAAGAATTTCCTTCCCTCCCTTCTTTTCTCCTCCCTTTCCCTTCCACCCTCCCTCCTTTCTGTATTTATGAGCAGGGTTTTATGTACCTTAGGTGGGCCCCAACCATTATCTTCCTGACTCTATCTCTCAAGTGCTAAGATTACATACAGACATATACCACCATAATAGGCTTGGAAACAGAATTCTTTCTAACACAAAGATGTTAACAAGTAAAGTGGGAATACAAATTATTCACGAAAGATTTGGATACTTAGCAATAATAACAAGAAAGGCAAAATAAATATGCAACATAAATATATTAGGGTAAGATTACATAATGTAGTAAATAAACAATTGTGGAGATGTGATGAATTTTAAGTTGAGTTTTGAAAGTGATTTTGGCGAGAGGGGTAGGCTTGGTGGTTAAAGACACTTGCTTGAAAGTGATTTGGGGCCACATATTCAATTCTTTTCAGTTAGATCACACCATGGTACAACAGAGTACAGACTTCTGAACAGTAGACTAGGAATGGATTTCATCTATGGGTAAAGGGAATGCAAGTGAATTTAGACCCATGAAACTATTCTATATGATACTTTAATAGTAGATACATGTTATCACATATTTGTCAAAACTCATAGAATTTAACATAAAAATTTAATCCCAAGGTAAACTAAGGACTCCAGCTAGTATTATGTACTAATATTAATACTGGCTCACCAACTGTAATATATGCCACATTAATGAAAAAATGTTAGTAACAGGAGAAACTAAAAAGTATATGACATGGGGACTCTGTACATTTCAATCTATACATCCTCCCCCATGGTATTGAGGGCTGATCCTAGGGCCTCACAAATGCTAGGCAAGTATCTCTCCCACCCAGCAAACCTAAAACTCTAAAATAAATAAGACTTAAAGGAAGAACCACATGTAATAAAGTAGTTGTAAAATCTTTTTAAAAAATTGTAATCTTTGGATACTTTTCCATCTTATGTCTTCATGCTTAATATAAAACAATGCAAAGAAAATGACATATAGAGATGATTTTGCATGTAGTTAGCCTCAGAAGTATAAACTTACATTTACAATGAATAAAAAAGGTACAATTAAAACATATTTAATGCATGAGGCTGGAGAACATTATCCTAGGTCAAATAAACATGGTACAGATAGACAAATGCACCATGCTCTTACTTATAAGTGGGATCTGGAAAAGTTGAGCTTATAGAAACAGAGTGGTAGAATACTATCCAAGTATTGAAGAGTGGGAAGATGGGGCAATGTAGGTCACAGAATAGATCTTAACACACACACACACACACACACACACACACACACACACGAGGCAAGCATAATAGTTAGTGCACATCTGCAATTCCAGCTCTAGAGAAGTAGAGGGTAGGAGGATCAGGAATCCAAAGCCAGTCTTGGATATATAGTAAATTTGAGGCTAGCCTATATTATGAGACATTATCTCACAAAACAAAAAAGCGAAACAAAATAAAAAACTATGAAATGATGGTTCATGCCCATCATTTCATTATATATATTGATCAAAACATAATGTTGTATACCTTAACTATATTTGATTTATTTTCAAATTACACCTCAGTAAAGATGAAAAAATATGTTTAATAGTGAACTTATTTTATGAAACTTAATTTAAAAGGAAACTACTAATTTTCATTTCAAATTTAAATATTTATTGACATAAAAACACCTAAAGAGTGACTGGACTTCCATGCTTATCAGGTGTGGTGGCACAGACCTGTATTCCTGGCACTCAAGAGTCTAGGGCAGGAAGATAGTGAGCTGGAGGCCAGCCTAAGATGTAAGAGACTCTGTAATGAAAACAAAACAAGAATAATTAAACCAGGGCTTCCTGTGACTTCTAATCCTGTGGCTACCTATGGATAAGGGAATTACCAATGACAAAGCATTCCCATTGGATCTCTGGTGGATCTGTTTTAGGAAACTACAGCATGATAGAAAGCATGGGCTTCAAGCTCAGGTTCACATTCAGCCTCAGTAGATAAGCTGGTTGCAGTCAGCATCCTAAACCTCATTTCCCTGTAGGATGGGGCATATACACACCAGGGAACAGGCACACATCTGTGCTTAGTTCTCTGATGTGCAAATCCATCTACAATACTTGCTCTTCCTTAAAAGAAAAGGCCTATCATGTGCTCCTAATTTAGAGATAAGGATTGCTTTTAATCTCTCTGAAGAACCTCCACTAATAAAGGTTGTGTGCTTTCTTTTGTAAAACTGTATTTTTTTATTTATTTGAAAGAGAAAAAGACAAAGTATGAGCACAACAGAGCCTCTTGCCAGTGCAAACAAACTCCAGACCCATGTGTCATATTGCGTATCTAGCTTTAGGTGGGTGTTGAGGATTTGGACCCTGAGGCAGGCTTTATAAGTAAGTGCCTTTGACCCATGAACTATCTCCCCAGCTCACAGTTGTGTGCTTTCTTACTGAACTTTGAGATGCTTTGATTTACTTGCCATGTAGCCTCGATGAGCACACTACTGGAGCTCACTAAATGACAAAGCTTCATCTTCACAAGAACAGATGATAAGAGTCAAGAGGCAAGGGCAGGAGGAAATGAGTTTGATGCTTTTTTTGGGATGTGGAAGTCATCTTCAGAAATTCATAGTGAGTAAAGAGTAAGGGTATTCTCTGCTCACTCAAGAGCTAACTTTTCTAATACTTGAGGAAAATTTCTTGGTAATATGATGGTGACTAATTTTCTTTGAGATGAAGAGATAAAAGACAATGACTTCTACTACAGAATATATTTTCCATTAACCTTGAAGACACCCAGGACATCTGATTATCCACCAGACAGAAGATCATTTTAAAACATGTAACTTCAAAATCCAGCCAGAGAAATGCTCTTATTTTTAGTATAGTAAGAGACCTCCTTCATGTGCTAAGAAGCAAGAGTGATAGTTAAAGACAATATAAAGAATGATAAAAATAAGATCTGTGTTATATATATACATTTTAAACATTGCTTTTTATTGATTCATTCATTTATTGATTTGAGTTAGGGAGAGAGTATGGGTGCACCAGGGCCTCTTGCCACTGCAAACAAACTTCAAATGCAAGTGCCACTTAGTGCGCCTGGCTTATTTATTTTATTTTTAACTTGGTTAATGGAGAATAGAATCCAGGCCTGCAGGCTTTGTAAGCAAGTGCCTTTAACAACTGAGCCTCACATCATGCCTTAAGCATTAGTATTTAAGAACTAAAATGTATAACTGTTTGTTAATCAACATGGGCTGAAGACTTTCTTCTTTATATACTCAGGTTTGCCAAAATTGCTTTTCTTTTGCATAAAGCACATTTCTGAGTATTGATTAGTATTTTCCAATTGTTTGTAGTTAAGTTTTTCCTCCCACATCGTTTCAGACAATGTTTAAATATTTTTGTGTCTAAGATATGCAATTTAGTTTTTTAGACAGAATCTTCTTTTCATATTCCTATGGTAGGCATAAGTGGAATAAAATATAAATAACTCCTTGGCGAGCAAGGAAGTTGTTAGAAGAGATAAGAATCTAACAAGGAAACAAACTTTGTTGTGAGCAAGTCAATCTTGGGCATCAGCTACAGGAAATAAAGAGCATCGGTTCATTAAGTGTGGTGACCAAATAGAGATTTATTAAGTTTTTCCTTTATTTTGAAAACAGCTTTCCCTAAGGAGGATAAAGTATTTAAACCAAAGAAAAGTATATCAATTCTTATGAGCACTGCCAGGAAGGGCAAAGCTGTGTTCAGAGTACAGATTAGCCTTTCTGGAAATGATTTTGGGGTGGGGTGGGGTGGGAGGAGACAAGGTTCAGCTGAGTAGTCTAGGCTTGTGATCTCCTTTCTTTTCCAGTGCTGAGTGCTGGATTTGCAAGTGTATACCTCTACACCAATTTATTTATTTGTATGATATCCTGGTTTTATCTGACTTTACATAATAAATGTCTTCAGGAGACAAGGACTTCAGGGCAATCACTCCAGAAGAGTTTTCATCCATGTAACAGAGGTACAAAATAAGGATATGCAGAATCACTTGAAAATTGCACAAACATGTTTTTATTCTAACTTACATGAAAAATATCAATTGTTATCAAGATGTAGGACAAAGACAAAAATTAGCCTATCAACTTAATAGAAATGATACAGGTGTAAATTTCATATTACACAAAGTCCATTTTCCACCACCTATATGTTAACTAAAAATATTTACTTGTTTATGAGAGAGAGAGAGAAAATATAGGTATGTGAGGGTCTCTTGATACTGTAAATTAACCCAGATACATGTGCCACTTTGTGCATTTGGCTTTATGTGGATACTGGGGAATTAAACCTGGGCCAGCAGTCATAGCAAGCAAGCACCTTTAACTACTATGCCATCTCTGCAGTTCCCTTTATGGCTTTTCAAATTATTAAAACATAGAATGTTTAAGTTCCTTCCCCTCTCCAAAAAAGGCATTTTCCATACCTTTTGTTAGGCAATAATTATACAAATCCTTTTAAGCAGTTTCAAATGTATTATATCAGATAAAGGTAGAGTTAGTAATAAATTTGTCTTAGAGTATAGTCAGTCTGCCACTGGAACTCAGCTATGGGTCTTAAGAACTAGTAATAATAATATACTGAAGGATTTAGTAGGGTGATATGTGAATTTTTGAATAAGATAATGAGAAAAAGAAATATGATTAACAATATTGAGAAGTCCAATATATTTGTTTTTAAATTATGTCTAATGTGAGACAGTAAGGCACCTTAATGCTAACCGACTCTTCTATAACCAAAAAGTTGAGAACCAACTCACATAAACTAAGTGATGTTATATTTATTTATTGGTGGGAAAATGTTATTTATTTATTTATGTGAGAGAGAGAAACTTACTATGGGCATGGCAGGGCCACTTGCCACTGCAAAAGGAACTCCAAACACATGTGTCAATTTATTCATCTGGCTTTACGTGGGGAGTGTGGTATTGAACCTGGGTCAATAGGCTTTGAAAGCAATAATCTTTATCCACTGAGCCACCTTCCTAGCCCAATTAATGCATATTTTAGATAGGACCATTTTAAAAAGAATTTCTAAACAGAGCATGATGGTGCACAGCTGTAATCCCAGTACTTTAAAGTCAGAGGAAGGAGGATCAGGAGTTCAAGGCTTGGGCTGAGCCACAGAGAAGGGCACATGAAGGTCTCCTTTGGCTGCAGCACGCATGCACCTATTCCTTTTTGCTTTTTAATGTGGCAGCTAGAAAACCTAAAATTACACTGAACTTTGGTCATTGATAACAAGAAAGTAAAGCATGTAAACATGAAATGCCAGGAAAGGACACACATAAAGCTGAGGAGGAAGATCATGAACTGGAGGCCAGCCTGAGTGACACAGCAATCACAACCTCAAAAATAAACAAATAAAACAGCCAAAAAGGATCTCTAATTGTGCATCACTATTTTAGATAATCAACAAAATAAAATGTATGGAGACAGTATTGAGATACTGCAATGTAACAGAAATGATACACATCCTAACTGTTTTCTTGGGCAGATCACTTGTCTTTCTGGATTCTTAAATTCCCTCATTTGCAAAAAATGAATATTGTCCTGCTGCTTTCTATAGTTACACCTCATAATGCTACAGACAGGATTCATGAGAAAACGAAGGCAAAAGCATCTTATAAAGTATAAACTCTTCAAATACGAGTCACATGATGAGAGGAAACTGAAATTTACCTTTATGTGTTCTAAAACAGCAGTGGCAACATTTGTATGGAGATCAATAAGTCTTTTCTTTTCAAGGAGTTCTGGCAAAGAACTACAAGAATCAAAAAAATGAAAATGAACCACAGCATTTTCCAATACAGTGACGCAGATGTTAATAAAACCCAGCCTGTGTTTCCTCAGAGGAAATGCCTAAGTTAATCTGTTCATCAACCGAATTGTATCTTCAGGCTTGAATGCATAGAGTTTACATTATTTTAACACAGGTGAGATGCTTCTTATTTAAAATTAATTTGGTTCCTACATATTATTTATATTGCTTCAATTTCTGCTTGAAAAGTTTAGGGGTTTTAGAGTAAAATCAGATTAATAGAAACATGCTTTTACCAACATTTTTGAAATATGAAACTTCCTCTCTCTCCATGACATTCACAGTATGGAAAAGCCCATCACCCTTCATTTAAGAAAACAGCTGCACCAGCCAAATGAGTAATAACTTGCCCCACTTTATCATTAACATAATTTTCCAAGTGAAATTATTCACATCAGAAATGTCTAACTATTGAAAGAAGTAAATAATCTGGTGTATCTAAGAAGAATTAAGTCAGCTTGTGAACATTAAAAGCACAGTTCAGATCAAGCTCAAAGGTATATTTGCTACTGCCTACTATTTTCCATTATTAAAAACAGTGATCACTTTTTTAACGTCTAGAACAAATCTCACCATTAGGACACACTGCGTTCTCACCTAACAGCAGATGTTAGTTTGGCAGTGTTGTCAGAAAGCATACTTATGGCACCTTCATCTTCTCCTTCTAGTCCCTGGGAAGGAGGGAGAAACACTAGGAATTTAAAATTTTCTAGGTCCAAGTAAAGGTCAACACATTCTAAAGATTATTGATAAACAAGAAGTTAGGCCAGCAAGCATAACCATTTTTTTCCTTTGAGGTGCAAGTATATGCATGTGTGTGTAGGCTTCTGTGGAGGTGTGCATGCAGATGAAGGACAGAGGACAATCTCTGGGTTATCCACAGGTATGCTGTCCACCTCTTTTTGAGACAGGTTCTCCCATCAGTCTGTCTCCATCTTTCCAGCGTTGGGAATACAAGTATGTGCCGCTTACACGTACTTTTTCTTTATGTGAGTTCTGGGGATCAAACTTAGGTCCTCGTGCTTTCCTGAGAGCTGTGTCCAAGTCCAAGGATATGCATCTTTGACAGTTATAGCAAAGTTCTAGTCACCACCAGTTTTTTATAAATAGTAGAGTAGATACATAAATAAAAGATTAGCTGGAATTTCAAAAAAAAAAGCCCAGATATTTGCCACAGGTGGCACAATAATAAATGGCACAGCTGACATCTGATGTTGGACCAAAGTATGGAAGAATGAGCAGTATTGGAATGTGTGTCTCTAAAATAAAGTCACATTTTATATATATATATTTCAAATCACAACTTACTGATTAATTTTTTGGGGGGCGGAGGGGAGGGTTCAAGGTAGGGTCTCCTAGCCCAGGCTGACCTGGAATTCACTATGTAGTCTCAGAGTAGCCTCAAACTCACGGTGATCCTTTTACCTCTGCCTCCTGAGTGCTGGGATTAATTTCACCTCACTTTCCAACATGGGCCTGGCAGAATGGCTCCCTCCAAGAAGGGTGGCAAGAAAAAGAAGGGCCATTCTGCCATCAACAAGGTGGTGAGCCAAGAGTACACCATCAGCATCCACAAGAAGCAGGCCCCTCGGGTGCGGTGCTTGAAGAAATCTGGAAATTTGCCACAAAGGAAATGGGGACTCCAGATGTGTGCAAGGACACCAGGCTCAACAGAGCTGTCTGGGCCAAAGGAATAAGGAATATCCATATCCTATCCATGTATAGTTGTCTGGAAAAACCGAATGGGGATGAAGATTCACCAAACAAGCTTTATACTTTGGTGACCTAGGTCCCAATCATCACATTCAAAAATCTACAGTCAACATGGATAAGAACTAACTTCTGAGCGTCGAACTAAGCTATAAAACTTTCAAATAATTTTTTTTTCTCTCTTGTATGACCAAATTATATAAGTGTTTAAAACTAAAGAATATTTAGTTTCCATGTACATTTTATATATTTTTCTTTCGTAGGGTCATGATAGTTGGAAAATAATATTCAGTGAAAAATATTTCTCTCCTTAGTATTAGGTTTCTTTTTTTAAAAAGAACACCTAAAAGCTATGTGTGGAGCACATGTAATCCCAGCACTCAGGAGGTAGAATTGCCATGAGTTCCAGGCCAGCCTGAGCTAAAGTGTGAGACTCTTTCGAAAAACAAAACATTAGCCGGGCGTGGTGGCGGACGCCTTTAATCCCAGCACTCAGGAGGCAGAGGTAGGAGGATCACCATGAGTTCAAGGCCACCCTGAGACTACATAGTGAATTCCAGGTCAGCCTGGGCTAGAGTGAGACCCTACCTCAAAAACAAAACAAAACAAAAACCATAACAAAACAACAGCAAAGCTTAAATAACCTGAAAATAAATTTGTGGTTATTAAAATAGTAAATGGCCTTTAACTTTTATGAGGAAAAAAAAGTATCTTTCTCTATCCCTCTAGATGTCCTCTCTATTCTCGATGATTCCTAGAACATAAACAGATTCTTACCATAATGCTTTTAAGTCGTTTGACCTCATCTTCTTGGGCTCTGTAAGATTCCAGTTCTTGCTGAACTGATTCTGCAACTTCTGGGAATGGACTGAAACAGTATCACACAAGAAGAATTATGAATATTATATTGAAAGATTGATTTTTGTGTGAATTCTGAAATAAATTCAAGAATTATTATTTTTTTTTTTTGGGGGGGGTTGAGGTAGGGTCTTGCTCTAGCCCAGGCTGACTATGTAGTCTCAGGGTGGCCATGAACTCACGGCAATCCTCCTACCTCTGCCTCCGGAGTGCTGGGATTAAAGGCATGCACCACCACGCCCGGCCTAAGATTTATTATTATTTTAAATGCATTTATTGAGATTTGAATATATTTTATGTATCACATGGGCAGAAAGTATTTAACATAAATAAAGCTATATGGTTTTAAAATGAGTATTGTAATAGATATAAATCTGAACAAATTTAGATTTTACTTCTATTTTTTTATTAATGAAATCATATTTTCCCCTCAACTATCATGATTAAAAAAATCAAAGAAAAAAGTCATTATATGTCAAAATATTAAATATTACTATCAAAGCAATATGTATCAAAGGGCCCATTCAACTATAATGACAGAATTTAAAAGATATGAGCTTTGAGACAGTTGGGGTGCCTTGATGACCCCATCTGGCTGTGAGAACTGCAGTTTGTGGGTGGATGGTATGCAAAGTTGCGGCTTGTGGTTAGGTTTCTAAGAGGCCTGTTAGGTGTATATCCCACAGCTTAATGGCTTATAATGTCCTTGCTTTTGTTGTGGGCTCTTTGGGGCCAATTGGAAAAGAAAACCCCATAGTGCAACTGTTTTCAGATAGTGTCTTTTTGAAATAAAGAACCAGTCACTTCAAAAAAAAAAAAAAAAAAAAAGGAAAGGCTTTTGCTGTCCTAGAAACATACTAAGTGAAGCACAGAGCTGTTCTTTAAAGAGATCAGTGGAGTCAGCAATCAAACTTAGAACTATTATCTATAGAATCTGCAAACCACGCAGTGCCAGTTGATTAAGACAAGGTGCTAGAGAACAACTAACACACACCACAGGAATCGGCAAGAAGCTGGGCCGTGCAGACACCTAGAATCCACATGGACTGCTTACTACAGCTACCAGGATCTTCTGCATATTTTTTCTTAAATTTGCTGTCTGAAGACACTTCATTTCTCTTTAATTGATGAATATTTTAATTACTGATATTTCTCTTACTTACCTTCCTTTATGTTTCTGCCAAAATTTATCAACAGGAGTTAAATCGTAAGACTTCTTGTTTTTTCTCTTTGGTCTAGCACCAGCCGGAGAGTTCTCTCCTCCTGTAGATTCTTCCAGATTCACTCTGTTTAAGTGGAAATCCTAGTGAAAAGTAAACTTGTTAAACAATTGTTTTCAGACATTAAGAGCCATAACAACTACAAAAAGGAAAATTATCAACTCGGATTATTTGCTATACTTTCTAATATTTCCATGGACAAAATACAGATGTAAAATTTAAACGATGGGCTGCAAAGCCTGCTGGACTGAGTTCGATTCCCCCATACCCAAGTAAAGCCAGCCACACAAAGTGATGGAGTTCTTTTGCAGTGGCATCTTAAGAGGCCTTCTCATGAAAATTTTCTCTCAAATAAATAAATACATAAAATTAAAATTGAAAATACACTATTACAACCTTTTGTTATGCATGAACACAATTATTGTTAATGAATTTTAAAGCAGGTAGATATATGTAATTAAAACTTAAATATAAGAAAAAACCAATCAAGGTTCTTGTGTATTCTTCTAAAAATATTAATGATTTTTCTTACATTAGGATATACAGATTTAATTTTTTTCTTAAAAAAGGGACATTTTATATACATACTTTGTACCTTCTTTTGTTGTTTAATAATGCACTTTGGAGCTTGCTCTCATCTACCTCACCTTTTTTAACGACCACAGTAAATAGTCAAATGCTTGGTTGCATCTATTTGACCAGGATTTTTGAAGCATGGTTGTTTCCAGTAACTTTTAAACTCTTGGAGTATCTTCTCATTTTTATGTGGTACTTGATTGATGGGTTATATTTAAAAAATGAAAACAGCATTCCCTTTCACATAAAATCTAAGAGCAAGTCGTATCAGGAGTTATTAATTCTGTTCAGGACTGATTTTACTTATGTGAGGCTTTTTTCTTTCACTCTTTCTCCACAAACAAATACAGATATCTCTTCTATCCTTTTGGAAGGCACTATTGTAATACTTTATATTAAGTTACTTAATCCCTAAGATAACCATTAGAAGACATAAAACTTCTATTTCAGTGATGAAAAACTGAAGCATACAGAGATAACTGTACTGCCCAAGATTCTATGGGAAAATGTGGTAGAAACAAGATTGAAGCCCAGGCAGTCTGATTTGAGAGGCACTGCTTGCAAGCATTCTTCCAATTCAATCACAGAAAGAACACAGCTACTTGGAATCAGATCCCTTCACTGTAGACCATGGCTTAAAGGCCCTTCCCTTGTAATCAGATGGCCCTTACTCCTATTTTCCTGCTACACCAATTTTAAAAAAGGGAAGCATCACATATGCCCTCTCCCTTAAGAGCAAAATACCTTATGAAAAGGAGGGTGGAGGTAGGAGGGCTTTGTTGAGACCCATTAAAATCTGAGTCCTATCTCTGGCCCTGGGTGGAGACATGACATTCTAAGCTACGAAAATATAAAATTTACAGGCCTGGTATGATGGTGCCTATCTTTAGTCCCAGCACCAAGGAGGCAGAGGTAGGAGGATCACTGTGAATTAGAGGTCACCCTGGGCTAGAGTGAGACCCTACCTCAACATATCTATATCTATATCTATATCTATATCTATATCTATATCTATATCTATATCTATCTATCTATCTATCTATCTATCTATCTATCTCTCTATCTATCTATCTATCTATCTCTATATCATTATCTATATCTGTCTATCCTTCTATGAAGACTATTCCGTACAGCTGCTTGCAAACGTCCACTGCTGATCCTAACTCAAAAGGCATGGCTTTCTCTTCTCTTTTCCATCTTTCTTCTCAGCAGGTGCTGAGATTTATAGCTTGCCCATTCTGTTGTTTTTTTCTCAAACACAAATAAAATTGTCCTTAAACTTTCTCCTGAGTTCATTTGTATTTTTATTTATTTATTTTTTGTTGTTGTTTTTCGAGGTAGGGTCTCACTCTAGTCTAGGCTGACCTGGAATTCACTGTGTAGTCTCAGGGTGGCCTTGAACTCATGGTGATCCTCCTACCTCTGCCTCCTGAGTGCTGGGATTAAAGGCGTGCGCCACCATGCCTGGCTTTGAGTTCATTTTTAAGTTCTTATAACAAGAGACTAAGAACCCATAAAAGAGAACCCCAATTCCTGGTAACAGGAAGACTTAAGAGGTATAAACAGGCAGTAACAACTAGAAGGCAGTACATATAATACACTGCATTTCAACCTTTACTACTGTCTTTTATAAAGACTCCACATAGGATCATAGCTAAAGAATATCAGAAATATTTGAAAATTCCTCTCGTTTCTCTACATCTAATCCTCATTTTGTACAAAAATCATACATATAGAAAGTAAAGCACTTTTAAAAATAAACAATAAAATAGATATCAATAGTTATACCTGAGAAATTTAGCTTTTAAAAATTACTTAAGAAAACAAAGCTACTGAAAGGAAAGCTGTTTAAATAGTTAAGTTGAGCTGGCATTTTCATTGAAGTACTATTTCCATGGTGATGACACAGCTTATCCAATTCAAAGTAACTTGTTAGCAAAAATTGCTGCTCTAAAAATAGGAGAGCTTATTATTGCTGAAGTATTGATGGAATACTTAGAACACAAAATGTTCAAGGAATAAAAGATGCCAAGGTTCTGAGAAACAGCATAATAGTGGCAACATTTCCATTATTTACACAGTAACAAGGCCAACTAAGAAGTAATTTTTCAATCCTGAAAATTGGGAAATTGGAACATTCTGTGCTGTACTCAATCACACAAAAGCAACTGAACGTTTGTATATAAATAAAAGACAACACAATTGGTTTTACCATGGTAGAGTCTAATCTGTTTCCACCTACAGCCTTAAAAGACAGGACAATGGTGACTCAAATTACCAGATGTAAATAAGTGTCATCAGGAAATGCTACAATACTGAGAAGCCCTCAGCAATCTTGTTTTCTGTTCAGAAGTTAAAGGAGTAGAGCCAAAGACGGCTAATGTCAATATACGTTTGGATAAAAGAGATGACATTTATTTATGCAGTGCTAAGATCTATATTTACATGTGACAAAGGCAAAAGAAAATCAAAATAATTTTTATTTTGGCAAGAATTTGTAACTCCAAATACTATCTCAGTAACCTCTGAACGGTAGTTTATTCAACAGATGCACTCTAGAGTCATTAATATAATGTCAATAATCAAGTTTTCACACTCAAGTGACACTAGCTCACCTAAGAGATCCTTCACCATGTACTATCACATTAACAAGAGGGAAATATAGTAAACATATCACAGACCCTGGGAACACATGAGAACATGGTGACACACCAAGGGATGGGAGACCATAGCAGGAAACCACCTATCCCATCCTCTCCTACCTTCAAGCATTTCAAGTTATGTGCCCATTGTCTCACCCCAGACAGCAACTCAAGAACTTGAATCTCTGAAAAGGAGTGTGACCTTGTAGAAAAGACCTTTACCTGAGAGTTAAATAATTTGGGGACTGGAAAGATTACCAGTGAGAAGAAATAATAAGGAAAACGTGATGAAGAAGTATATTTTATCTAAAGTAGGGCAAATATCTCTCCTGAAAATCACAACTATTCCCTTCAGACTTGAGATTATGGGATAAATAAAAATTGAGATTCACATAGTACAAAAGTGGAAAGGAGGCTATGGTGGGGAGGATAAGATGGAGGAAGGGGGAAGAGAGAGAGGAAGGGAAATAAAACAATAAAATCTGATTGAAATACAACACAATTATGGTGGTTTGAATGTAAAATGTCCCCCTAGACTCAAGTATTTGAATATTTAGTCCTCATTGGGTGGTGCTGTTTGGGAAAGTTGGAGAGCCTTTGGGAGGTAGAGTCTTAGTCTTTCTAGAGGAAGTGTGCCACTGTGGCAGGCCCACCCCCACCTGCCACACCTAGGTCACCTTTCCTACTTCTTCCCACGACAAAGGCTTACTGCTCAGGCCACCAAACTCTTCATGCAATAATCAATTTTCCTCAAAACTATAAGTCAAAATAAGATTTTTCCTTCCATAAACTACTTCTAGTTGCGTATTTTGTCCCAGGAATAATACAATGATACAATAATGAAACCTAATTCTTTATATAGTAATAATAAATAATTTTTTTAAAAATGAATTCATTATTTTTCATAAGGCAATTGGGAAAGATGATCTTTGTAAGATGAATTAATAGGTTAACTTATTAGGGGTTCAATGCAACTGTAATACTTGTAATAGTTCAATCTGATTTTTAAAAAATTAAAGCATTTGAGAAACCCTTCAACGTCCGGAATGGTATCCAGCCCCCAGAAGGCAGTTAGTGTAGTGCTGGAAGGCACTGCACAGGCTGCCAGGGGAAACTGATCAACGACAGCTGGAATAAACAGAGACGATTGACACGAAACACAATCTGCGGCCATGAATAGGCTGACCACACCTCCTACTGGGAGGGAACAGCGAACCAACAAAGGAGCACTTGGTGTAATGGAGGAGCCTCGGCCTGGGGGAGACAATCAACAGCTTTCAAATTCGACCAATTTTCCACTCAGTGAGGGGGGCCCCTTGTTTGGAACTAGGGATTCAGGGAGATAGACACCGGATCCCGTACTTTTGGGCTCCCAA
>PVHP010019224.1:0-32141 GCA_004024765.1 Zapus hudsonius
TGTCAGTGAGGCAGACAGGGATCCTGTTAGTGAGGCAGAAAGGGATCCCCTCATTGAGACAGACAGGGATTCTGTCAGTGAGGGCAGGCAGGAATCCTGAAACTCGATGTCCGTAGCTCTGAGACCCACTCTTCTTGTTCCTGCTGCAACAGGATATCTCTTGACAAACTCTTAGTTGGCAACCCACTGCCACTAGGTGTTCACAGCCTCCACTTTTCTGTTCAAGTGGTATTTCTGAGTGAATAAATCCTCCTCGTTTGTTGACCTTTGCCATCTGTCCACTTCATTCTTTGGATGGAGAAATAAAAACCAGGAAAAGAATTAGCTGAGTCTTGAACCCCTCACATCCATCCATCCAAACGTACACACACACACACACACACACACACACACACACACACACACACACACACACACAAACACACACACACCAAGAGAGGTAGTCAAACTTCAAAATTGATAAGAAAACCTCATTCATTTTTTCAGCAAGGAAGACACTGAGTCATTGAATCTTGGGAAGCTTCTAAAATATCTGCAAGCTTTAGAAAGTGACTGATTAGCTGGCTCACTGTATGGTAGTAGTCTTCATATATTGTTCTAGGACTGCAGGACTAAACAAGTCAGGAATTTCTAAGACATACCTGATATGGGAAAAATGTTTGATAAGTGTGATGGTTAAGTTTACTGTCAACTTGATCTATGTAGTAATCCATAATAATCTTCCTCCTTCCTCCCCTGGCTGCTGGTGCTTGTTCGTGACTTGCACTTGCATCCTGCTCTCCTACCCTTCCTGGACCTTGGAACCCAGTATCCTTGGCCTCACATCATGGACTGAAGAGCACTTACTCTGCAAAGAGCCATCAGGCCTTCTGGGCTGGATTGGGACTGCTGAGGCCTCCAGCCTAGTGGACTGAACAGCTACTGCTTTCTTCACCTGTGGGCTTGCAGACTGCTATTGTTGGACTGTCATAAGCTACCCCAATAAATTCCCTTTTTACTGCAATCCATTCTATCAACTCTGTTTCTTCTAGAGAACCCTAACTAATACAGTCAGGTAAAAGGTTTGCCGAGTTGTCCTGAGCAGGAAGTAGTTGACTCTGGTAATATACTACTGTTATGAGAAGTGGCTGATTAAGGAATCTACTGTTTAAAAAAATCCATAATTTTTATTGATTTATTTGACAATTTTTTTTCTCAGTGGACAATCATTTCTTGGATCAAATAAGAAAGTTTTGATTAATATAAATATCAATCAGTGTTTTACATCCTTACAATTAAGCCATAGAAGATAAGAATTTTATTTCTGATGATGAAAACTCAAACTCCTATACTTGCATTTACAAAAGAGACAGTAATATCTTTACCACCTCCTGAGATGTCAAGAAGAACTGTAATGATTTCAGTTAATAGGTAACTAGTTTGAAAGTATAAATTTTATCATTATTTTTAATTCAGCCATTCAATTGTGTATGTTGATAGGGATTATCATCATTACTTAATGTCTATTACTGAATACTCAAGCAAGAGGAGCCATGAATAAAATGTGAGGAAAGCCTAAACCCATGAAAATTTGATCAGGAGTGCAACTCAGTGTCCCAGTCATTGGTTCCTTCTCACACTGAGCTGTTGATAAAAGAGATCCATGAGGTACCTAAAACAAGACAGGCTTTGTCAAAGCTCTTGAGTACCAACCCAGGTCCAAAGGTAAGACTCTATTGCTGAAGAAACCACAGAATGTCATCACGCCACAATGAGAGACCCTGCCAAATCCAGAATGGTAACCAGCTCCCAGATGGTAGCATGTGTAGCACTGGAAGGTGTTGCTTGAGTTTCCAGGGGAAATTGGTCAATGATATTTGGAGAAAGCAGAGGCCACTGATATACAATTCAGACTGATGTCATGAGAATGCTGAGCACACTGCTCTATGGAAGAGACCAGCAAGTCAAGAAGAGCTCATCTGTGTAATAGTGGTGCTAAACTTAGGTAGCTAATCAACAGCCTACTAATTGGCAAAGAGAGCCACTCAGTGGCAGATAACCCTTGACTGGAGTTGGGATCCATGGTAAATATTTATGAGGACCAAGAACCTGGGTATCAAGGGGAAATCCCCACTAACCAAAGATCTGCAGAGAGGCTATAAACATTAGAATCTTGCCAAATTAGCAATGTTTGTCTCATTTAACCTATACTGATCTCACTCTCTGGTGGAGATTCTGTTTGTGTGTTTCAGAAGGCAGTGAGGGAGCCACGGACAACGCAATTCCACCAAAAAGCCAGGGGATAATGGTTGACATCCTGGCATGAGATGAATCATCCCTGCTCTATCATGTATGCCCCAAATGAAACTTATGAGAAAGTGGTGAGATAAACAAGAGACCTATCACCCATAGCAAGGCAGATAACCTAGGAAAGGTCAATGGAGACAGACACCAACAATACCCAACATAACTCAAAGCAGAATGTCGGAGGACACTTAAGATCTCAACAGTAAAGCAGACTTAAAACTCACCACCATGATTCAGGGAACTGAGTGAAAAGGGGAGAGAAAGAATGTAAAAGCCACGGTGGGGGAAAATATCCAGAGACATTGCCCCCTTCAGCAACAATACACAAAGGGGGAAACACTGGCAACGTCTAGTGCAATTCATAATCCTGTATCCCATGGACTGATCCAGTATGCCACCAAGGAGGATCTCCAATGGATTGGGGACAGGGAGGAGGAAAATGGTGGTACCATCCTAAGATTTGCTCATACAGTGTATCTAAGTGTGGATAATAAAGACTTTAAAAAAATCACAGGGAAATATTAAGATTCAGAATGGCTCCCCATCTCAGTAAGTAGTCACTGCCCACAATGAGCTGTTGATCAGAGTGACGAACACAGTCCCTAAAATAAGACAAATTTTTTGTCACAGCTCTTGAATACCCACCTCAGGTAAAAGATGACTCTATTGCTAAAAAGTCCACAGACTGATATCACACAACACTGAGAGACCCTGCTGAATCCAGAAACAAAATCAGCTCCCAGAAGGGCAGCCTGGGTAATGCTGGAAGGTGATGTAAGAGCTGCCAGGGGAACCTGACCAATGATATCCTGAGAGAGCAGGAGGCATCCTCAAGGTACACCCACCAATAGACTGAGAGTGCAAAACACACTGCCACATGGCACAGACAAGTAAGTCAAGAAGTGCCTATCTGTGCAATAGTTGCGCTCAACCTAGGTGGGTAATCAACAGCTGCCTATTTGGCCATGAGATCTGCTCAGAGGCAGGGAACCCCTGACTGGTACAGGGACCCAAGGCAACCTTGAATGGGGACCAAGAACTCCATCTACGTGGGGAAGTCCTCACTGACCATAGGTCCTCAGAAAGGCTACAACCTTCAAACACTCACCAAACTAGCAATATTTGTCTCAATTAACAAATAATGATCTCACTCTCTGCTGGAGATTCTGGTCGTGTTTTTCAGAAATCAACGAAAACTGTGGACAACCGAACCCCACCAAGTGGACCTGATTTGAGGGGGGGGGCACCCAAGCAAGGAGATGAACTACCTCAAACTTGCCATTTAGAGCCCTAATGCAACCTCTAAGGAAGTGGTGTGAGGAGCAAACGAGCTATTCCCACAGCAAGGCAGATATCCTATGGAAGGATAACAGAGATAGACACCAAGGATGCCCTAAATAGTCCAAAACACAAATTCAGAGACTCTTAAGAACCTAATAATTATGCAAACTTTAAACTCACCCACCATGATTCAAGGAAATTTGTGGAAGAGTTGGCAAAAGAATGTAAGGGCCATGAAGGGGGGAGAATATCTAATAGATAAAAGGGAATGGCATCCTGGTTGTCAACCTTTTCTCTAATAACATGATACTGAGCATTTTGTTTTGTTAATATTTATAATTTTATTCAAATAGAAAACGTTGAAAAAAAGAATCTGAATGGGCTGAGAAAATTACATACAATATCCAGATTTTTTTTTAACTAAAATGAACTATGTAATCAAGATGTGGGGGCAATATCCATTTAAAGTTCAAATAGTTTCATTTGCAAATTTACATAAAAAGAAAACAAATTGTAATTTGAGATATAAACTAGATAAAAGTTAAATGAGATCATGCTAAACCTTAACCAGTTCTATTAACCTAATATGATTTTGACAATCTTGGATTAAGACCAAATTTTTGCAAATTTCATTGGGAACCACAATACTGAAACTTTAAACAGTAAAACTTTTAATGCCTCAATGTACCCCAACTGGTTCATGTTCTGAAGAATATATTCAAAGAGACAGTTAGCACTGAATATTTAACCACACTTTTACTCAGATTTCCAAGGACATTTAGATCAGTTTAAGAGGCAAAACAAAAATCACCATGTGTTTCTTTGATTACTGCACTAAAATATAGGATCAGTCATAAACTAAATTGAGTAGTTCACTCCTATTTCTGCTACCACATGGCTTTCTTCTTCCATCTGCAAGTAGTTTGATTATTTAATTGACACAAAATTTTATGCATTTTAAACAAATGTGGTTAAGTTGAAATTAACATTTCTTTCCTAAAATAGGCTGTCAGACATCATAAACAAGTACGGGTCTTGAAAGCCATTTTGTCCGGGGATTTAAAATGCCTTCATCAGAATTGCTTCCCCATGTCCACAGAACAGATCCTGATGCAGGAAATATAACATGTGGCATAAAAATAATCTTTGTTCAAAACGTTTAGATAATTTAATAATAAGCCCACTTAGAAAACTTAGATTTGGTTCAATGGCATAGGAAATAAATTTGTAATAATCCCATATGTGCTGAGGATATTCATGTAATTGGGAATTGGTTGTTATTTTAAATGCTTTTTTTTCACTAGAGGAATTACCATTTTAATGTACTTTGTAAATTTTAAGTCCTCAATTTTTTGAAAAAGTATTAACCAGGTTCATAACAACATTAAGAGAATGAAAATTATTTTTTTAGTAGTGCAGATGCCTTATTCTGCTCAACATTGAGCTTGCAATGTGGCATTATTTTTTCCCAATTTATCCAGTACTGTTGCTTTTTTTCTGGACTCACACTCCCTACGTATCTGAGAATGACCTGAAATGCTTGATCCTCCTTAAAAGTCCTGGAATGACAGGCATCAAAGGATGACAGGCCTGATCCTGTTCTGAAGCTGGGGCAGAACCGACGTGGATGTCACTGTACAGTGAAATAGGAAAGTGGCTAGATTCCTGCTCTACTCAGTCCCAGGGAGTTCTCATACATTGCAGGCATTGGAAGTTGCTGTTATTTTATGACTATAGTGTCCCGGATGGAAAAGGCTAACAGACAATCCAGATGCACAGGCCTGATCCCTAGAAACTGATGTTTAAAAGCTTCACTAAGGAGGTTAAAAAAAACTGAATTTGTTCATAGAAATTAACAATCTATAACAGATTGGTTAATGCTTAGCCACCTTTTTTTATTAGGATTGGGGGCAAATGGATAGTACACACTTTGGTTTTGAAACACAGAGCTTTTGCCACATTTGTTCTGTGCCTTGTGTTTTATAAGATAGGAGGATAAACTAAAGTAACAACAAAAAAGGGATGTCAAAGATTTAAATGCTTAAATTCATCTTATGTTGGCAATTTATCCCGCATACTGCCCACTGATGCATACTTTCAAAACCCACCCAAAACCATCTCTTTCCTGTCCCTGAAGGACTTGAGAAGGAAAAGAAAACAAATGTCTGGTATCTTGATAGCTAGGTCTTACACACCATCATGTGCTCTGCAGCCATAGCCAAAGAAGCAATGGAAGCTTCTCCCTTCAACTTCAACTGTACTGAGAGCACATAGAACAGTTAAGAGAATCAGAGAAGCCCCAACAGAGTGGAAGAGCCTTCCAAAGAAATCTAAGTGTAGGCAGGGCAATTAATAGTTTACTTCAGAGGTGAAGATCATTTCATGATCTCTTTGGACATAGGTAATCTGATAATTAATCACACATTACTCTGATGTACTTTTATTTCTTGAGGAGATGCTCATTTAGAATATTGTATGAGAATATTTAATGACTCTACAAGTTAGTTTTTTTTAAAATTATTTTTTATTAGAGGGAAAGGAAGAGAGAAAAAGAGGCAGATAGAGAGAGAATGGGTGACCCAGGGCATCTAGCCACTGAAAAACAATTCCAGATGCATGTGCCCCTTGTGCATCTGGTTTTATGTGGTTACTGGAAACTAGAAGTTGGGTCCCTAGGTTTGCAGCCAAGTGCTTTAACATAAGTAATTTTAACAATTACCTGAAAAATAACTTTAGATATATTTGCAGGAAAGGCAGAAGAGACTGGCTGAGTTCCACTACCCTAGCTAGCATTTGCTAGTAAGAAAAGAAAATGTTGCTATAAACATAGGTCCAAGAATTGGAATCAACCCAAATGCCCATCCATGGGGGAATGGATAACAAAACTGCAGTACATTTACATGATGGAGTTTTACTCAGCTGAATGGAAAAATGGCATATCAAAATTTAGAGAAAAATATTCTGACTGGAGCAAATCTTACTAAGCCATCTCTCAAAAGAACAGAGCGTCAAACACCACATATTCTCCCTCATATGAGGTTCCTAACCAGGTTAAACATAAACTCTACACAGACCAGTCTGGAGAAGTGAGAGTTTGTGAAAGAGGGGCAAGGGGTGGGGGGAGAGGGATGACTTAATCAAAAAGCTAAACCAAAATTGATTCAAAATCATAAAATCCTCACATTCATAATGTAGCCTATTGAACAAGTAGTGGGCTTGTCTGGAAAGAGGGGCTGTGAATAGAAGGGGAGAGAGTCTAAGCCTGTGAAACATTGATCAGTCTGGCAACTCCTGGTTCCAGTCACCAGCTCCTTCCCTCACTGAGCTGCTGACCAAAGTGACCCATGAGGTTCCAAAAACAAGACAGAATTCTGTCAAAGCTCTTGAATGCCCACCCCAGGCCTGAGGTAGGATCCTGCTGCTGAAGAAACCACAGAAAGTCATCTATCAGCACTGAGAGACCCTGTGAGGTCCAGAATGGTTACCAGGCTCAGATGGTAGTCATAAGCTGCCAGAGGTAGCTGGTCAATGACAGCTGGAGTAAACAAAGACCACTGGCATGAAACGCAGTCTGCTACCATGAATAGGCTGAACACACTTCCTACTGTGAGAGAACAGTGAACCAAGAAACGAACACTTGTTCAATGGAGAAGCCGAAGCCTGGGGGAGGCAATCAACAGCTTTTAATTTGGCCAACTAATCCACTCAGTGAGGAGGAACCCTCAACTGGAACTGGGGACTCAAGGCAAAATGCACTGGGAACCAAAATCTTGGGACCCCCCCAAAAAGAAATTCACTTTACAAGTGATCTACAAAGAGGCTAATCACAATAGAATCTAGCAAATTCAGAAGTGTGATCTCACTCCACGATGGAGATTCTGTTTGTATTTTTCAGAAAGTAGTGAGAGAGCTGTGGCTCCTCCAACACAACCAATGAGCCACAGGCTGATAGCTGACATTCTCGCAAGAGATGAGCCATACTAGACCTACTGTGGAGGATCCACTGGAACCAAGAAGAGAGTGGTGGGATAAGCAAGAGACCTATAACCTCAGCCAATCAGTCAACCCAGGGTAAGCCATCGAGACAGACACCAACGATCTTCAACGCAACCTAAAGCAGAAGTAGAGAGGCCCTTAAGACCTCAACAATAAAGCAGCCTTAATACTCACCCACCATGATTCAGGGAACTGAGTGGAAGAGGAGGCAGAAAGATTGTAAGAGCCATGGTGGAGGATAATATCCAGAGACATACCTGCCTCAGTAACAAAATACAAAGGGGGGGTGGAATCAGGTTGACTCCTAGGCTATCCATAACCTTCTACCCCTCATACAGGGAAGAGGGAAATCAGAAAATTGGGGACATTAACCCATTATTCGCTCATTCAGTATATCTAAGTATGGATAATAACAATATAATTACAAAAATAAATAAATTCCTTTGAGTACTTGGGGAAAAAAGAAAACAAAATTCTGAGGCTAGAGA
The DNA here is from genome assembly GCA_004024765.1 of Zapus hudsonius. Classification (NCBI taxonomy): domain Eukaryota; kingdom Metazoa; phylum Chordata; class Mammalia; order Rodentia; family Dipodidae; genus Zapus; species Zapus hudsonius. The sequence goes on from PVHP010019224.1 coordinate 8,052, forward strand.
GATGGCTTGGTGGTTAAGGCATTTGCCTCCAAAATCTAATGACCCAGGTTCAGTTCTTCAGTCCCCATGTAAAGCCAGATGCACAAAGTGGTGCATGCATCTGGAGGTTGTTTGCAGCAGCTGAAGTCCCTGATGTGCCCATTCTCTCAATCTGTCTCTCACTTCTCTATTTCTCTCAGCTTGCAAATAAAAAAAAATTAATGCCAACAATTCACTGGATTTAACATCATTAGAAGGCATTATAGAAGCCGCCTGTAGCCCATTCCGTAATGTCTTATCTATAAGTCCTCCTGCCAAGGATTTAAAGCATCTTCCATGAAATCCTAAGAAATTATTTTCTCTCTTTTCCTTATTCATTATTTCCACTTAGATTAGTGCCCTCAGATAATTGCTCCACTATACCATCCTTCAATCCAGAATGCACATAGAAAACATTACAAAACTCACCATCAGATTGCACAAGAAAGCAGTTATTTATATATGTTTTACCAATACATAAGGCTTTTCTTCACTCAGAAACCTTTTTAAAGTAAAACAAAGAAAATATATGTGAACATTAGGTTTGCTACCTGGCTAGTTCTTGAGCAAGTTCTGTTTTAGGTACTGGGTACTGATTGATGCAGATGTAGTTGATGAATATTTCTCAGTAGTTGATATTATGTGAAGATGAAATTATATTGGCGAAGTAGAAGCATGTAACGTTTGCAACATGTTATCCTAATGAAGTTATACAAATTCTATGTTTAAGATTTTTAAGGCTATGTTTAAAATTATTCCCATTATCCAAGATGGGCTAGATGGTGCCATTTTTGTTACATTAGTTTTGCCTACTCAATGCTCATATCAGATCTTTTACGTATCAACTCTAATGCTCTTTTAGATGACTGGGATATTGAAATTGCTTAAATTCTCATTTACTACCAGAATATTTGCTGATGTGATCTTTTAATCAAAGCATATCTACATCTAAATTACCTAAGTTATAAAAAGTAAGCACACTTGAGAAAATATAGTCCATATTAATATGAAACGAAGAACCACCCTTGTGCATATATTTTATTTTTTATATTCAAAATACCAAAACCAGTGATTTTTAATCAAGGCATAACAACAGAGTATGTGATGATTTTTTTGCATGAGCATATTATTTAAATTAGGTTTAAAATCATAAAATAAACATTTGAAGCAAAATAAAATTACATGCTATCATACTTTAAAGCAGTAAAGTGGCTAAAAGATTTCCAGGTATGGGGGAAAGTGTGAAGGCAGATCATAGATATATATAATAAGAAACAATTAACCAAGATGTCCAAATAGAAATTTTTTCTAAAGAAAAATGATTATAGCAACACAAAAACCATATATTAAAACCAAATCTCAGGCTGGAGAGATGACTCAGCTCTTAAGGCACTTGCCTGCAAAGCCTACGGACCAGGGTTGGATCCCCTAGTACCCATGTAAAGCCAGATGCACAAAGCAACACATGCATCTATAGTTGGTATGCAGTGGCTAGAGGTCCTAATGAGTCCTTATCTCTCTCTCTCTCTCTCTCTCTCTCTCTCTCTCTCTCTCTCTCTCTCTCTCTCTCTCTCTCTCTCCTTGCAAATAAATAGAATATTTTAAAAACCTAAAGAAAAAAATCTTTCTTTATGCTTTCTATTGACTACATTAAACATTGTTAACAAGTCATTAAAGTTAACTATATATTAATTACAACTGCTCACAGCTTCAAAGAAATAAATGAAAAAATGAATAGAAAACTGAAAGACCTGGATTAAGAAACTACTAATCAAAGAAAAAAAATCTGAAAAATCTGGCTTCAAAAACTGGGATCTAACAGCTGTGTTATAATGGTACTACTGAGCATCGCAGTAAAGCTACAAAATATCAGTGAAAATCAGAAAGCACACACAGATTTTAACATTGAGAAAGGGGTGACCAAAACATACAATGTCCTCCCTTGACTAAAAATTCTAATTCTGTCCACTTATACAGAATGTGCCAGGATAGAAGATAAGAAAGGAAGTTGGTGGCTTACTCTGTTAAGATTAAGCTGCCCTATAGGGAACTGTATCCATTTACTTGCACATCAAGAGGTTCTAATGAAGAGAATTTTTTGTCATAATCATGAACTCCAGTTCTGGCTCTGCATAACCTTCCAGGTTCCATTGTTATATGTGAAGCTTCTTGTTCTTTAGGTTTCATAAAATACAGTGGAAAATGGAATTAAAAAGCATAGAAATGCAAAGTATAAGATAGTCTCTGTCAGTCTCATGGAAATTACAAAAACCAGAACAGAACTGCATAGGAGACAGACAAAATAAATATATAAAAAATTGAAAATCTTTCACCACAGAAAACTATCAAACCAAAGGACCTTAAGTATATGTATGGACATGTCATAATGAAGCCCATTAGTTTGCACAATTAACACATGCTTATTAAAATAGAAAGAAAAAATAAAATCCTCAAGCCAAAAAGCAATATTGCAAGAGAGAAGAAAAAATATCTATAAAGCATCCACAAGATAATTAAATAAATAAACTAACTTATCAAAAGAGACAAAGAACTGGGGTGGTGGCACACACCTTTAGTCCCACACTCCAGAAGCAGAGTTAGGAGGATAGCAGGAGTTCAAGGCCACCCTGAGACAACATCATGGGCTAGAGTAAGACCCTACCTCAAAGAACCAGAGAGAGAGAAAGAGACAGAAAGAGAGAGAGAGAGTTAAGAAATAGAAAAGAAACCCCTTCCCCAACAGATCAGGAAATCTTTACATGAAAATAGTATTTATGCAGATGGAAACTAAATAAAACAGATGTATTTCAGAAAAAAATAAGTGTGAAACAAAAACTCAAGAATAATTGCTCAGGCCTGCATTTCCCCACTGATCAAAGAGACCCACAGGGTCCCCAAAATGTCACTGACTTCTGTCAAAGCTCTTGAATACCTGCCCCAGGATTAAGGTAAGACCCTGTTACTAAAGAAATCACAGAGTGTCATCAAAAAACACCAAGAGATCCTGCTAGATCCAGAATAGTAACCAGACCCCAGATGGTAGCATGTGTAGCACTGGAAAGTGTTGCATGAGCTGCCAGGCGAAATTGGTCAAGGGAGAAAGCAGAGACCACTGACATACAATACAGACAGTTGTCACAAGAATGCTGAACACATAGCTATATGGAAGAGACCAGCAAGTCAAGAAATGCTCATCTGTGCAATAGTGGCACTAAAACAAGAAGGGTAACCAATGGCTTGCTGATTAGCTAAGAGATCCACTTAGTGACAAGGAACCCTTATCTGGAGCTGGGATTCATGGCAAAATTGTATGGGGACCAAGATGTCAGACTCCTAGGGAAAATTCCAACTACCAGAGAGCTACAGAGAGGCTACACCCATTAGGAGCTAGCCAAAATAACAACATTTGTCTCATTTATCCTATATTGATCTCACTCTCTGATGGAGACTCTGTTTGCATTTTTCAGAAGGCAATGAAAGAACTGGGGACAACCCAATTCCACCAACAAGACATTTGATGATGACTGACTGTCTGGCAGGAGACAAACCATCCCTGGCCTTCACACAGGGCCCGAATGAAACCTATGAGAAAGTGATGAGACAAACAGGAGACCAATAACCACAGCAAGTCTGAAAACCCATGAAAGGTCAATGGAGACAGACACCAACAATGCCCAGCACAACCCAAACCAGAAGTCCAGAGACACTTAAGATCTCAACAATGCAGCAGACTTAAAACTCACCCACTATGACTCAGGGAACTGAACAGAAGTGTGGGCAGAAAGAATGTAAGAGCAAGAATGTATATCCAGAGACATCACCCCCCTCAGGAACAATACACAAAGTGTAAAGACAAAAAGAAAAACTGTCTACCTCTGGTGAGTTCAGAACCCCCTAAACTATGGACAAATCCAGAATGCTCACTGAGGAAGGATCCCAGTGGGTAGGGGACGGAGAGAAGGGAAATGGGAACACCTTCACAAGATTTGGTCATACAATGTATATACTTGTTCTTAATAATGATATCAATTTTTGAAAAAGAACAAAATGGATCAATAAATCTGTGTGGCCATCAACCCCCCATAAAAAGGGACAGAAGAATTTTTATAGAGATAAAAGCTTTAATCTTTAATCCACAAGACAAATATAACAATTAAAAAGTTATATACACCCAACAATAGGAAGTAATAATCTTAACAGACTAAGCCACCAACCTCCTTTCTCCAATCTCATAAATTCATGATCCATGTAAAAACTCATTTCACAGCCGGGCGTGGTGGCACACACCTTTAATCCCAGCACTCAAGAGGCAGAGTTAGGAGGATTGCCCTGAGTCTACGTAGTGAATTCCAGGTTAGTCTGGGCAAAAGTGAGACCCTATCTTGAAAAAATAATAAAATAAAATAAAATCTCATTTCACATTCATGAAAGGGCTTCCTTCCTTCCCTCTTGCATTCACATTATTTCTGGAAAATTGAGAAAAGACTGCATGTTACTTATCCTTATAGTCTCTACAAATGCCAGAGAATAAGAACCTGTCATATACATTTAATAAAAGATATTTCCAAGGAAGAAGCATTTCTCCCTACTATAAAGATTTGCACAATAAGGATGGGAAGTTAAGATCCTTTCCACATGACACTCCCACTAGCTTTCTCTTCCTTCTCCTCCCTGTAAGCCAGGAGCCATAACACTAACCATTTCAACAAACAGCAAAGCCAAACCAAACAAACACAAAAAAAAGCCCTTCGCAAATCCACAACTTGTTTATTCCATTAATGTTGTCAAACCTCACTATTTTATAATTAATTGATCAAAAGATTTTTTCCTTTACCAAACACCAGGTGTCAAAGAAGGAAGCTAACTTACTCAATCGAAGTTAAAGGAAGTCATTGTTTACTCAGTTCTAGTGACCCATGTCTGTAATCCAGCACTCATGAGACTGAGGCAGGACAATTGTTGCAAGTTTTAGATCAGCCTCAACTACAGATCACCCTCTGGAACAGTGCAGGACCTTATCTTAAAAACCAACCAATCAGAAAGACAGATAGACCAAGAAAACAACATCATCGATGATGAGTGTGTGGTTATTGAACATGTAAATTCAGAAATTGAAATGCACATGTGCAGCTTCAGTGACTGTGTCTTCCAAGTTCTACTGATGGCAATCAACTGTCTCCTTTAAAAAAAAAAGAATAAATAAATAAAAGAGAGTTAAGGTGAATACTCAGAGATGTATTTGACTTAAGAACTGAGTTCCTAACAGAACTCTAAGAAAAGTCAGTTCAGGTGACCAAAGTCAAGATAAGAAATGAATTTGTAGAACATTTAAGTCAAGAAATCTGGATAGACTGGATATTATGAGCTCTTCTGTGTCAGGTGAAGTTCGGTGCCAGAGCCACGTGCTTGTCTTCAGAGCTTTCATCCAGGCAGCTGGCAGGCCGCAGGGCAAGGAAAGCAAGGTGATGATGTAAACAAGGACACTTGCTCATAAGGAAATGCTCTGAGCAACACAGGCTGCTTCTCCTTCACCTGGAGTCAGGAGACCTTGCTGAAGGATCTGCTTTCTCTGCTTACTTCGTGAACTGGAAGTCTGAATGTGTGTTTCACCCACATTTTTTTTAAAGAAAATGAAAGCAGCTGGTATTTAGGCTCAAAGTTTCTTATTCTTGCTCCAACTGATTCTAAGGATATTCATGAGGTTTGAAATGGGAAAGAAAAGAAACTTGCTTCAGACCAGTACAAGAATCTTTCAAATCAGTGTATAGTATGTTCCCAGGAGACAAACTCCTCTGACTCCATCCTGATGAATTGTGCTTTCCTCTCTAGAGCATCCTATTAAAAGAATTAGTGCTCCAGTCTTCTTGGTCATGACTACTAAGGAATTATAGGTTATTTATTTCAATTTAATATTTTATGTTGTTAGGCACATAGTGAACTAGCCTGGGGGGCCTGGACTGAAACTTACTGGAATGAGGAACAAGGGTGGCCGCTGGCTAATCTTACCCAACACGATGAGGGAGATTGTGTGGTGGTTGTATCAAGAGACCAAATGTTTATCTTGAGGGGTGGGTCCTGGAATTTGTTTTAGCCACTACCACCAGGATATGGGTGACAGGAATGGGCCAGAATATGTAACTTCAAAGACTATGGAAAATTACTGTGTGACTTATGCCTGATTAAGATAAACTATAAAAACTGCCTGAACCTTGTGCCTGGCAGATACTTGGACCCCAGCTAGCTGGAAATAAACCTCGCTGTGTGATTTGCATTATCACATGTGTCCTCTGTCCTTCTGAGGGGTGGTCGGCCTCGGATCCTAACAATGTCACCACAATTGCTAGTCACTCATTATATAATCAGTGCAGTTTTCTCTTGTAGTAATCATATTGAAGCTGCCCATGTCTTCTATTAGGCATTAGTTGCCTTCACTCACATAATGGGGAGTTTCTTCTTCACTAACACTAAATGTGCTGACGCTACAGACACTCATTCACAAGCCTTTATTGAGGGTTCACTATGTGTCAGATGTAAGACTGAAGCTGAGAAGAGATGAAAAAACTATCTGGCAATTTATATGATATCAAGGACATTGAACATTTTTATGTAGTGTTTTGTTTTACTTACAAACTAAGCTTCTTAAAAAAATATGTTGCCCCAGGCCTACAAACATGTTTCTCTTATTTATAACTGAGAATAACACTTCATTATAACTGTAAACATGATTGTAGAAATGAAAATCTGCTGAGTAAATTCTTTTGACAAGTCTGAGACATTTTTCTGGAATAATTAAAGCAGATAGAATTAATTATCAAAATACCATAAAATGTGATTCATTTTTTTCTCATTTTGAAATAGTCAGAATATATATAATTATTATAGTAAATTATAAAATATAATTTATATATTTATGTAATAATAATTATATTAAATTATAATATAATATATATACATATAAATTTGGAGCAATGCAAACAAAATCACCCAAGTGTAGCTAAACACTCACAATAATTGAACATTAGTGAGCAATGTTTTTTGCTGTTTTTCTTCCTAACCAAACAACATTGTGAGGTAGAACTGAGGTTGCAAAGAACTTTGCTTACACAAGAGCTCAGTATTTATGGATGCCATTAGTCAAGTTTTAAGAATAAGAGAATTAAAGAAACCTTAACGATTTAGTTTGAAACTTTGGCAATTTTGTTGGACCACCATAGTAAGATGGTCTGCTATGATTCCAACACTTACAGAGATTTCAGTGAAGTGTTAGAAATGTCTCCACAGGAACTGTCACCAGTGTTCCTTCTACTTGAAACTATAAGAAGCAATGTTCAGGGCAGAGATTCTGGCCATTTGATTTGTGGCTGAGAGCAAGGGCAAATAAGATGAGGCAGGAAAAAGAACTGTCCTCTGACAGGCTGTACAAGGACAGTCTGGGCTCTGGAGATAAGCTTCATTTCCTTTACTGTTGTTCTGTTCAGCCCAAAGCATTGTGTTCAGAACACTCAGACATAAACTCCTGACCAGAGAACAGTCATTCACCCTCTCTACCCTTCACGAGTGAAAGGAAAGAATGATGTCTGTGACCTGAAATAATGTGACCAAACCACTGCCAACAGCTATCAAGAATACAGACTAGAGTATTCGTTCTTTCTTTTGTTCTTCCTGATGGTTTTGAAGACTGTTTTTTTCATAGTTTCCATGAGCTAATATGGAATAACTAGTTTGTTTACTATTTGGCATCTCACTATTAACTTTTATTGGATACAGTTTTTACTAAAAGCAAGAAAATAGAAGACAATCTTACAAAAGCATTTGCTTAAATAAAATGTGCTTAACTTGTCATGGCTGGAAGATTAATTGATATGTTTCTATTTTTAAATTCCAACTATAAATAAAACCCTTGATGAATGTATTTCTTGTGTGTTTTCCATCCAGTCACAACAGAATAAGTTACATAACAGGCTATTTTTTTCCTTGTCTAAACCTGAATTATCAATATGGCTAACAATTTAATATTTCTCTTTTCATTGTCTCCAGCTGGGTCTTTCTAAATCATGGTATATGTACTTATGTTCAGAAATATAATTTCATAACAGTATTCCAAATATTTATCCATCATATTTTCTTCAATGCACATAAAATATATTTAATTATTATGATAGTCAAATAGTATTGTTTTGGAATTTTTAATTAAAGATAAATATAAATATGTTCACATTTTCATGGAGAAAATATGTAACTATGTATTGGTAGGTGATATTACTTATTTATCTATATACCATTTTTAGGTGTTAAGTGCACCAAACACTGAAAAGAGTACTTTATATTCTTAATCAAAGGAAAAAGTAGCTATTTATTAATTAAACATTACCAAATGTTTAGCAGTCTAGTTAATTATTATGGAAAATAAATGGTCAGATAGTAGTCTTTTACTATATAGGAGTGTAGAACAACTTTAAATTCATGATTAAATAAAAATAATATGATATCAGGTACAGGAAAATATTATCTCTCAGTTCTGCATAAAAGAAATAATTTATTTGTGCAAATATTATATAACAAAAGAAAGCAAGAAACCCATGTTCAGGAGGGTTAACTCAGTCTCCATAATAAAGCCCATTGTCATTTTCAAATATGACTAGAAAGTGTCAGGATTCTTGAAATCATGCTTTAAAAAAAAAAAACTTAAATCAAAATAACCAACAAGGGGCTTTACCCTCTCTCACATCCCTCTTCACAGGAGCTCTTTGTACTTCCTCCTATTTCATTCTTTTTTCCCAATAAAGTCTCTCTAAATCTTAAAAACAACAACAAAAAGCAGACTTTACAAAGAATATTAATATACATTTCTTTTTTGGAAATGTTAAAATTGAGGGAGATTTTTCACATTTGTGCGTTTTATCATACCTTTGAGTTCACCACCACACGAAAGTTATGGAAAACACAACCATGAAAAAAAATCATAAATCTAACCTACACATTCCTCTTGTGTTCTGGATCTATACATATATAAATATTTAGTGGGCATCTCCAAAAAAGTATTTCTAAGTAATCTCAATCGCATAATGTCCTACAAAGTTTTCCAGCTCATATCGAAATATAATGGTTTAATCAAAAAAGAGCTTTTAATACCATCCTATTGTAGGTATAGTAAAATATACAAACACTGCAGTTACTGACATGAAACAAGCACAGATATAAGCCCTGTTTTCAGAAGTGTCCCTGGCCTTGGGGCATTAGAGCGTGTCCAGTACAGATGTGTGTGTTCAGAACCAAGGCTACACTGAAGCCACACAAGGCAACATCAGCACTTGCTGACAGAAACAATTCAGATTCATTACATGTTTGAGTTCAAATTAGTTTTTTTGTCATTGTATATCCATAAGCCTTTTCCTGTTACCAAATGTTTCGTGACTCCCGCATATCATAATTATATGGACATCCAGGAATTGTAAAATAAATTTATGATTTATTATAAATAAATGATTAGCTTATGTATTTTTCATACTCATATGCCCATGTAAAACCTCAGGTTGGAAAAAGTTTAAGAAGCCTTGTCATATACTGTCTTTTAACAAAATTAAAGTTCCCTATTAATAAATCTATATAGTTAATTTTTTTGAACTAAGTTTGGTAAGGTTGAGCGTAGATGTGAAGTAGGAAACACGACCAGCACTACAAATGCTATCTTGATGCATCTTCTCCACAAGCTTTGGATAAATCCCACATACCCTTGACCTTGGAGCTCTCTTCACTCCTATTGGAAATCGGCTTCCTGAAGTTTCTTGGAACTCCCAAAGCACTGCCCACTGCCCACTCAAAAGTGTTGTTTTATGCCACATTTTAGTTATGTCTTTTATTGACTAATTTTATACATAAAGATGATGTGCTTTGATCACAACCCCTGAATGCTTTCTCCCCCTTCCCCCAAAACATTGCCCTCTCCCTTCACTGAACTGCTTTTTTCGAACAAGACTCTCTTCTATTTTGGTTAGATTTTCATCATCCTAGTTTAAATGTTTATGATCTCATTTCTGCGGAGATCTTGTGGAGATGGTGACAGCCACCATGAGATTATAACATAATGACAACTTTGTGACTAGAAGATGCTGTCCCAGAGATATCATTCCCATTATCTGTCTTACCCTTTGTCCCTCAGCTCTTCCATATTAGTTCTTTGTTAGATGAAAAATTATAGGCTAAGATCAAATATATATTCTGATATTTAAATGTATGACTGGTATCTTGTATAGCTTCTGGCAGCATTTAATACATCTATGCTGAATTAAAAACATATATATTTTAAAAAATTGTAGTCCAACCTTTCATGTACAACTCTTTCCATATATAGTTTTATCCATTATTATCACCATGGTATTTTCTTATAATACACAAATCCCTAATGATAAAAATACTTTCAGGTTGTTCAATAACCACATTAAATCCACAGTTAAAAATACTTAAATTGGACTTTTTCTCAATTTTTTAGCATTATGGGCATGTACATTCCTTTTCAGGTTCACAGTGTCAGGATTTATGAATGACTTAAGATATGCAAAAGCCTGTGGTAGAAAGAAAGAAAGAAAGAGAAAAATAGTATTATGAATAATAACTACCATTTCTTATCTCAGGTCATTTTCTCAGTGATAAGATAAAAAGTTAATTTAAAAATGGACATTCAAATGAAATATCAAGATGACTCTGATATTTCAGATTGCAAAAAAAAAAAAACTGTTTGGGTGCTATTTCTTTCCTGCTCACTGCATACGTTTTTTTGCACTTCTTGATTGCAAAAGCAGATGGATAATGTTAAGACTTTATTTCATGGGGACATTATAAACATAGCTAAAATATATTTTTACTTGTCTAGAAATGTACTCATTTCAAATGTGACCAGAAGACAAGCTTCTTTTGCTGATATTTCAAGCTATTTATCACTCTAAGCATGTAAAGTGATGTAACTGGCCCTGCCAGATGTGAGTAATTATCACAAAAGCACTTCCTTAATCTGGAGTCTAGAAAAGTCTGGAGCTAAACAGTTCTTGTATTTGATATTTGAACTCTGATTTACATAGGAAGTTATTACCGTGCAAAAAATAACAGAACTTTGAAAATGTGGCCTTCAAAGTCCAAATGTAGATAAATCCTGTTTGCAGAAATAAAGTGTCATAAATTCTATGTATTTATAATTTGCCAGTGGAGAAAGTTTAAATTATGATATGTCCAAAAATTTTAATAGCACTGTGTTAGTCATCTTTCTGTTATAATAACTAGTATCTGAGAAAAATCAAGTTTTAAAGGAAAAAGCTTATTCTGGCTTCCAGTTTTCAGCTCACGGAAAGAAAATAAGATAGAAAAGGAAGAGTCTGGGCTGGACTATCATTAAGGACACTCCTCCAGTGACAAGGACCTAATGACCTTCATCTATGCTCTAGTTCTTAAAGGCCCTTCCATCTCCTAGTAGTATTACATTGGAATTGATCAATACATGGAATTTTGGAGGACATTTGGAGGACATCCAAACATACTCTAACCTACTGAACAAGTAGTGGGCATCATCTGTCAAGAAGGGCCATAAATAGAAGGGGAGAGTGATTATTGCCATCACCAATGATTTAATGGTGAAAATATGATAGAGGGTAATAATTTTGTAAACTGGCAGCTTATTCAATAATTCAGTGTAAGTTTTTCATGTAAGCAAGTAGTTTCACTTTTAGGTATCTAACCAAGAAAATGAAAATATATTTTCACTTACAATTTTTAAAACATATTTATTGTCAATAATTAGATTCATTATATGAACAAATCTCATCATGGTACCCCATTTCCTCCTCCTTGTCCCCACCCCACTAGAGGCCCTCCACCATGGACATAATGGATCAGTCCATGGGATAGAGGGTTATGAATTGTACAAGAGATAGCCAGTTTTTTTTAAAATTTGTTGTGTTGTTCCTGAGAGGGTGGTCTCTAGACATTCTCCCCCACCATGGTTCTTACAGTCTTTCTGCTCTCTCCTCCACTCAGTTCCCTGAGTCATAGTGGGTGAGTTTTAAGTCTGCTTTATTGTTGAGATCTTAAGAGTCTCTGGACTTCTGCTTTGGGTTGTTTTGGGTATCACTGATATTTGTCTCCATTGACCTTTCATGGGTTATCTGACTTGCTAGGGTTACTGGTCTCTTGTTTATCTCGCCACTTTCTCATAGGTTTCATTTGTGCCCTATATGATAAGCCAGGGGTGGTTCATCTCCAGTCAGGTTGACAGCCATCATCCTATGTTTTGTTGGTAGAATTGGGTTGTCTGTGGTGTGGTTCTTACCTTCTTAAAAATATAAATAGGACCTCCATGGGAGAGTGAGATCTATATAGGTTAAATGAGACAAACATCATTAATTTGGCAAGATTCTAATTGTCATGCCTTCTCTGTACCTCTTTGATAGTGGGAATTTCCCCTTGATGCCTCTGTTCGTGGACCCTGTGGGATTTTCACATGAATCCCAGTTCCAGTTAAGGGTTTCTTGCCCCTGAGCAGATCTCTTAGCCAATCAGCCATCGGTTACTCTCCTAGGTTTAGGGCCACTATTGCACTGATGAGCATTTCTTGACTTGCTAGTCTCTTCCATATAGCAGTGTGTTCAGCATTCTTGTGATGTCTGTCTATATTGTATATCAGTGGTCTCTGTTTTCTCCAAATATAATTGACCAAATCCCTTGGCAGCTGGTGCAACACCTTCCAGCACTACACGTGCTACCATCTGGAAGCTGGTTACCATTCTGGATCTCAAAGTGTCTCTTCAGTAATAGGGTCTTATCTTTAGCTTGCGGTGGGTATTAAAGAGCGTTCACATAAGTCTTTCTTGTTTTGGGGACCTGTGGGTCCCTTCAGTCAACAGATAAGTGTTGGAAGTAACCAATGCACATAGTCTTATAGAAGAAGGTTTAGAAGCATCATTTAGAACACCTGAAATATTAGAAATATATCCATTAATATATTAATTAGATCAAGCCATGGGTTATCATCTGCAATATAAGGAAATGGGCTATTTTGGAAAGGCTGATGCAACGTAGGCCTCAAAAAATGCTAAATGAAAGATGTCAGTTGAGAAAGACAATATATTGCGGTGTACAGGTATTTAGATGTAGAATCCAGAAGACTCAATACCTTTGAGACAGAAAACAGATGAGTGTGTGTGTACAGGGCTGGCTATAAGAGCAGTAAAGGACCCGTCAATGAGCTGATTTGGAGACAAATGTCCTAAATTTATTTTGTCGTGTTGAATGCACAGCTCTTTACCAGAACCATTGATCTGTATACTTAAAATCAATGAATTTTGTGGTATATAAGTTAAACTGATATAAAATTATTACAATTATTTTAAAGTATTTTAGCAAAATTTAAACAAATTTATTTTTAAGTACAATTTTTGTCCAACACAATGAAGCAATTGCTATGAGATATATCTAAGACTTTAAAAGCAATATTGCTTTTAGTATACTGTTAGGAATGAAGGGATGTCCCATCTAGTTCAAAGCTAAAGTACATTTTGGTCAAATGACTTTGAAGATTACAATAGGACAACATTTAGTTTTTGTTTTATTTCCATGAAAACACATTTAAACACCGTATTATAGAGATTGATATACTTGAGCACAAAATCAAGAAGGAAGAGAAGGAAAGAGAGAAGGAAGGAGGAAAGATAAAAGGAAAAACAAGAACAAAAATAGAAAAAGAAAAGAGAAGGAGGAATAACTGAAAGCTTTAACCAACAGCTTGATATCACTAGGTTGGTAATATTTAAAATTTATTTACTTATCACAAATACCCAGGATGCATACATTTGCAAAATTTGTAAACTCTAAATATTGAATAAAATTTCGGTATCAAAAATTAATATGCAGAAGAAAAGCATTTTCATAAATATTGTATCTGGGCTGGAGAGATGGCTCAGCAGTTAAAGGCACTTGCTTGCAAAGCCTGACATCCTAGGTTCAATTCCCCAGTATCCATTTAAAGCCATAAGCACAAAGTGGCACATGCATCTGAGTTTGTTTGCAGTGGCAGGAGGCCCTAGTGTACCCATCCATCCTCTTTCTCTCAAATAAATAAAATATTTCAAAAAATGTACTTGTCATATGGTGTATACATATGAAGAAAACACAAGAGATAATTGTGTACATCATAATTTGCTTAGTTATTTTGCCACAAAATAATAATTGTACAATGAGAACTAGAATTATAATAAAATAAATGCTGTTTACATTAATTTGCATACCTAATGTAAGAATTTAAAATGTCAGCATATCATAATGACCTTTGAAATATCAGTAATAAATAAGCTGGGTGTGGTGGCTCACGCCTTTAATCCCAGCACTCAGGAGGCAGCGGTAGGAGATCTCCGTGAGTTCAAGGCCACCCCGAGACTACATAGTAAATTCCAGGGCAGCCTGGACTATAGCAAGATCCTACCTCGAAACACCAAAAAATAAAAATAAATAAAATAAAATGAAATAAAAGCTGGTTTGATCTATCTGAACAAGACAACAGACCTGCATTGGAACTATTAAAACATATTGTAAAAAAATAGAATATATAAATCTATCATATACTGCTTAAAATTCTTCACATGGCTCATGGGAGTTACTTGCCAAAAGGCTGTCATGGTTCCATGCTAATTATTATAAAGCTTATCTCTAGTTAAGAAGCATATTAACAGAATTTTTAATATGGAGAAAGGTATTTCTAAAAGTTTGATAAAAACATTAATAATCTTTTATGTAGCTCAGTAGCCATATCTCCATGCATCCATCCACATATTTACTAAAAACCTTCTTGGCATTTTAGCTATAAAACCTTCTCTCAATGTCATTCAACCCACATCCTCAAGGCTTCCTCTGACTTTATCTAGTAAGTACTGAAAATGCGATAGCCCAAAACTGTTGCATGAGTCTTCTACAGAGTGATGGGCCCCTTACGGTCTGTACCTCTCTTCAACATATTCTGAATCATCATTTTCCTGGATTCCCATCACTGACAAAACTCTGGGCATCAGTGCCTTCACAAGATAGTGGTCTGTCTGCAAGAGCACCAGGAACCAGGAAATGGGCCAGTTTTGCTATTCTGAACACTCTTGTCCCTTTCTTATTTCAAATACTGAAAAGTCACAGCCTTTCTATCTCTTTGCATTTGCAAATTTATTGTGTAAAGGTTTGCAAACAAACTCATCTGTTCAAATAACATCCAAATTATCACTGTGAATGTTTTCTGATGACAAACATTTAGAATGCAAACTTGATCCCTGAATATCCTATGCCATTCACAATCTACCCCTTTCTTCTACACATCCGACGCTTCCTCCAAATGTTCTTAATGAAGTGAGTCAGATTGTTTATTAGTCATAAATATAACCTGTACTTAGTATCAATGAATATTTATTCATTTTAATCTATGTTTTGATGGGATTTCAACATTTAATGTCTATAAACCTTGCTCATTAATCTTTTTAAAAAAATTCTCAGGTGAATCCAAATGTTCAAGTTGTATTTGTTGTGAAATTTATTTTGCTCCCTATATTAATTACTTTTCTTGCTGCTGTGACAAAATGTCTGACAAAGCAACTTAAATAATGAAGGGTTCATTTCAGCTCACAGTTTGAAAGTACAATCCATTATGGTGGGACAGACGGGGCACTAGGGGCGTGAGAGGCATGGTCACTTGTGTTCACATTCAGGAAGCAGGAAGAACGATAGTTTTCAGCTCACTTTATCTTTTTTATTTAATAAGGGACCTCAGGCAAGGGAATAATGATACCTCCATTCAGAGGGGCTCTACTTCAACGAGGTTAAATATTTCTGGAAACACTCCCGTAGTTCCACCTAGACATATACATTTCCATGGGGATCTTAAAGCCAGTCAGTTTACAGTGAAGATTAAACATCACATTCTCACTTGGATTAAATTTACATGCTGCTTGTCTCTTTTTACTTGGGAAAATATAAAGGCTGTATATTCAAAGTAGACATCTTACTTCTCTTTGGCCAGTCTAGACCTGGCTTACGGTGGTAGAAGTCATGATCTCTTCCCAGGTATGCCAGTTCTCTAGGGAGGGGAAGGACACACTAAAGGACAGAGATAAGGAAAGGCCAGATCCTTCTGGCCTCCATTTTACCTTACAGGTCCAAAGACAATTCCTGCACTTAACCAAGAGAAAACTATTCACTTTGGGGTCGAGAGTGGTCTAAATGGGTGACTTCATAGACTCAGGCTTTAACCTTGAATCTCCAGTGGACAGACCTGTTAGTTGATGTCCTACCTGCCCACGGGTTGGTCATGGCGAGGGCCCTAGGAGAAAGGGTGAGAATGGGTGGGAACAAGAGACGCGAGAGTGGAGCAAGTCGAAATTCCGATCAAACTCATTTTATTACAAGCAGGCAGCACCTTATATACAGAGGAGCATGGGTGGTTACTAGGAATTAGCAACCTGGTCGCTAGGTAACTTGGTCACAGCAGGGGTCATGATCTCTAGGAGAAAAGCCTGCAGGCGGAAGAGAGAGGTTTGGCAGAGAAGATAGGAACTTAGCATTAGTTAGTAGGAGGAAGAGCAGAGACCTTCAAAAACAAATGTTGATGCATCTTATGGCACGAATGGCTCCCCACAAGTTGACTATTTGGTGATGTCTCTCTTTAGATCTGTGGAAATGAGCCAGCCTGTTCCACCATTGATGCTGTTCCCCTGGGATTTTTAAGACTGAAATAAGCCCTTCCTTCCCATGAGCTGTGTGTGGTGGGATGCTTGTCCCAGAAACAAAGATCTGACTACAACAATAAATTGAACCAAGAGTGGGATTATTACTTTGATGAGTCAGACCTTGTGGATTATAGTCTTTAGGAATTTGTGTGCTGGGGGAATGCAGAAGGACTTGGTACTTGGGACTGGAGAAGACTCACAGGGTGGTGAGTCTGGAATTTGTTATTTTAAAGAAATAGAAGTCTGGTAATGGAAATACAAAGTAACTGGCAATTAAAATTGTATTGCGGTGAAATATAATAGATACTAATTATTAAAATTTATACTATACAAAGAATGTCTTTTTTATTCCAAACTTGCTACTGCATGCATTGTATGCGTTATTTTATTTGCCATCATTATGTTAGTTCCTGTGTGTATTATTCAGGGTTCTCTAGAGGAAACAGAGTTGAGAGAATGGATTATAGTAAAAGGGAATTTATTGGGGTCGCTTACGACAGTCCAACAATAGCAATATGCAGGCCCACAGGTGAAGGAACCAGTAACTGTTCAGTCCACATGGCTGGATGTCTCAGCAGTCCCAATCCAGCCCAGAAGGCCTCTTGGCTCCCTGGGGAGTGGCTGCTCTTCAGTCCACGATGTGAGGCTGAGGAAACTGGGTTCTGATGTCCAGGAAGGGTGGGAGAGCAGAATGCAAGTTCAAGTCTGGAACCAGCACCTGCAGTCGGGGAGGAAGGAAGAAGAAGGAAGTTTTCCTTCTCCCCAAGCTTTCTTGTATCCAGTCTCTTCTGGAAGGCCCACCCACTTGGGGGAAGGGCAACTCAAAAGGAGGAACCTCCTCCTTTTGTCAATCATTTCTGCAGACAAACTCAGAGACCTGCCCAAGATTACTGTAGATTATTAAACAAGGCAAGTTGACGATAAACTTAACCATCACACTGTGTATTTCCATTCTGACTCCTGTTTTCTTGTGAGACTCTCCTGGGATCAGTTTCCTTGCTCGGTGTGGCCTGGACTTCCCCCATTTGAATTTTGATCCCTGTCCTTGCCCAGCCTGGCTGAGTGAAGAAGGAAGTCCATGTCTTCATTCTAGCCTCTCTACTTTTATCTGCTTTATAATTTTCCCCTAATACATATGCCCAGCATATGCAGATTTTCATTCTGGACCTACCATGTGGGTGCTTTCCTTAACTTTCCCCTTAGCTTCCCTCCAGAGGAAAGCACATGATGACAGCCTCACTCCAGTTTGGCCCACTTGACCTCAGCCTCAGATCCTTCTAGCTTTCCAGGTGTTTGCAGCTAGTCCAGTCTCTCCCTAAACTGCCACCTTTCTTAAATATGGCCTTCCTTCCCCAGATCCTAATTCCCCTCAGATTCCACTATTTGTGATTTCTCCCCAAATAAACTCAATAATTCATAATTTGTCCTTCTTGAATTTGTATTTATTATACTTCATTAAAGATTAGTAAAAAAACCCAAAAACTTGGGGTTCATTAATCTGGAAGACTCCCCTCAAGTCCCAAAATTCTTGCATTAGTAGCAGAGTCAATATAAAATGCCAATGTGATGATTTTGGAGCCTGTAAAATAATAATGTCTTTGAGCTATGTTATGAAAAAATATGAGATGCATATTAACGTTAGAGAAAATGAAGCACAAGTTATAGTTGGAAAATATTACTATTTAACTAAACATCTCTGATATGACGAGTCAGAAAGCAGATTTATAGAAACTTAAATGCAACGTCTGCACTATGAGGGTGCCTGCAAAATATCTTTTTATATGTGAGTTCACATACATTTCATTCTTTACATCATGTATACTGGGGCTGAAAATATGTCATATGATTTCTTACAGTTTACTTTATATTGCTTACCTCCACAAGAAAAATTATAAGTTCATTGTTATAACAGCTACTTTGTGTTTGTTTGTTTTTGTTTTGTTTTTCCAGGTAGGTTCTAGCTCTAGCCGAGCCTGACCTGGAATTCACTATGTAGCCTCAAACTCATGGTGATCCTCTGACCTCAGCTTCCCAAGTAATAGGATTCAAGGTTTGCCACCACACCCCAGGCTCACTTAATAGCTATTAACTACCAATTAGACTTGTTAGTTGAAGGATGTTAAAGAGTTAAATTTTAAACAAAAGACTTGCCTTCTGTTGAAAAGGAAATATGTTAATTTCTGGATTTTTTTACTTGGTGAATATGTAAAGTTTCCTTTTTAAAATAGAAATAATATGGCTATTTCTAAATTATAAAAGATGATAAATGCATTTTTCATCACATTGCTTTCCTAAACCCCAATGTCAACCTTAAAGGGAAGAAACTAGTAAGTTTTAATAATGCTTACATTCTAAATTTATGTTCAATTTACATTTTAAATTTGTCCTTCAAATATCTAGTCTAGGAAGTATTTGCTAACTTTCCATGTACCTGAGCGTCTGGAAACAGCAGGGGGAGCTCATAGTGTATTATCTTGATTATTGCTGTTTCATATTTTTCTTTCAGTTGCTCAATGACAGGGTCATAAAATTAAAAGGATTATTTTATCAAAGACATTTTCAAAAACATGCAGTGACCGATATAATTTTTGTTTTATAGCAATATAAACATAGTGAAATAAATCCAAAAGCATCCTTGCACAGGCATTCATTATATTCTGTTTTGAATATTAAACTTTAACCACCAAGGTGGATATCTACCTTTTGCTCAAATCTATCTCCTTGAACTTCAGACTTTTAATCTATTCAGTATCTTCCCTCAGATGTCCAACAGACTTCTGCCGCAGTCACAGGCAATGTCTCTGATCTGTGAGCACCCCATCCCCAAACTTTTCGTCATCTCAGTTGAGAACAAAAGCATCAAAGAGGAAGGACACGATGACCCATTTGAGAAATTGAGCCTGGGAGTGGAGGGAATGCATGAAGGGGGTTCCAGGAAGATTGAAAAAGGGCCAGAGCTTAAAAAAACAAACACACACATGCACACACACATACACACACATTTGCACATATAAGCACACACATACACAGACATAAACACACACACACACACACACACACACACACACACAGAGGAAGTGGAGCAAAAGAGAGCAGAGGCTCTCTCCTTAACATTAGGGAAAAAAAAACAACCAAGAAGATGCTAAGAGGTAGTAAAGGACCCATAACTTACAAAAGAGTAACCAGGCATGAAGGAAACCAATATCCTTGTCCCCTCACCACCACACTTCCCAGAAGCCTGGATGCTGGCACGGAGAAAGCCTTACTGGAAGAGACTCAGGTGAGGGGAAAGAACAGAAAAGACAAAAGCCCTGCCTACCTGGAAAGCCTCTCTTATTGAGATGGGATTTACCACCAGGCTCAGCTAGGTCTGGAGAGGGCTGATTGGTATGGACTCAAGTTGTTGGCCCAATGTGAGATTGAGGAGGAACTAGAGGGCTGACTGGATCAGCTGCTGAATTTCAGGCCTGCTGAAGCAGGTGTGGTGACATCACTTCTTTACTTCTCTTTGGGCCTTTCCCTAGCTGACTACCTAACAAAAGCCAATCCGGTTCCTATTTCTCCCTCAATGTGCCATGGCACCCCTTTCTTTAAACCCCTCCAATGGTTCCACAGTGTACTGAAAATGAAAGCCAGTATCTTTCCAATAGCCTATTGATCTTTGTACCCTTCTAGCTGGTTCGCTCTATGACCATCCCTTCTGCTAGAAAGTTGATGCAATCCATGGCTTATAACCAACAGCCCAATCAATGAATTCCATCTGTCCCTTTATTCCTGGACAAGCCATATAACATTACAGTCCTCTTTTCTCTGTTCTTTCTTAACTTATTTACTGTTTGTTTGACACAATGCTATTAATATGCTGTATACATTACTTTTTATTATATTTACTTTTGACTATAAAATGTAAATGCTAAATGGTATGGAATTCTTTTTAATCATTTATGGAGCTCAGGTTGGTAGAAAACTTCTGCAGCATGGTCATGAAAGACAGGTGTGTCACTAAGCCCATTAGCTCTGATTATTTTTGTGGTACATGGGTTGCTACATATTTTTTCAGGACCTCTCTGTAATAGTCATTTTTTTTTAATCTACACCCCTGAGGTTTTAACTTCAAAAGCTAATCTCATTGAGAACTGTTGGTTGTGTGTGTGCTTGTGTCCGTGTGTCTAATGTAGCATAATTTACTTTGGGCCAAAGGGTGACAAAGCTTATAATAACTTTTCATGGAGAAATGTACTGTGACTTTCTCACTTGAAAGATTTTATTATAAAAATAATTACTTCAAAGGTCTTTCTTCCAATTTCCTTAAAAGAGCAATGTTAACGTAGTATATAAATAAGATGATTCCAAAGGTAGATGTTATTTTGGAGTAAGAAGTATCTCATTGTTATTAGAACTAAGAAAAACATCAATCATAACCATTAGGATTAATAAATATACTTGGCATGAGATCAAAGCAATTCTTGTTACTTCATAAACTACCATAAAATATAATCAAATCTGAACTTTTTTCACTACAAATGAATAGTTTTCCACCACAAATTCAAAAACTTTCAGATGACAATCTGTGGTTCTTTCTAAGGTATAGTAATCATGCTCAAACTCAGGAATCTTTGTGCTTTAATTCTTATTATTTACAAAACATTTTGTGAGGGCAATGGCTTCAACTACTCCACAAAATACATTTTCCTGTCCTGCAGCTCTGAGATCCTCTGTCAAGGTGCATAGTTAAGGGTGGCATGTCACAGAACCCTAGAGACAGGTACACATCTGACTGGGGAGCACAGAACCCTCAGCATCCTTTATGCTCTCCCTGTGCACCTGTGCCCATGAGATTTTATAAGTCACCGCCAAATTTTAAGGAAGCATCTTCATACAGGAACAGTTGTGTGCAAAAAACTGCCCTGCAGCATAGAAACCTGCCCTGGAGAGCCACAAAGAATAGAAATGCATTTCTTGCTCTATGACCATTGAAACAGTAGTACTTGTGACAACATTCTATTATAACACATTACTAACAAACTGTGGACAAGGACATCTCTTAAGTAGTTGCCTTCCCTCACTTACTCCACTACCAAGGCAGAAATGTAGTTCAATATATCCTCTGAAATATTTACATTATTTCCCAGACAAATGACATCATTGAATGGTATATATCACTTCCATATTGGTCTTCCTCTTACAATTTAATTCTCAAAGGACAAAGAAACTTCCCATCGTTTCAGATTCAGCTGGAGTGTCCAGGGCACTGCAAATCTGAATATTTACTACTTTAGTAATACTAAGCCCCCCCCCCAGTCTTGAGCAGGCGATCAGAGAGGATCAATGATAACTAAAGCTCCAGCCATCTCCTAGGCTCTGATATCCGCATAGTTCTTATTTAACCTGCCCCAGATCCCCTCCCCTAACCCCAGGCCAGGAGGCTTGATCTCCCCCAAGTGGTATCCTTCTAACATCATATTAAGATCTCCCCCACCAAGACAAGATCAGAATTGGATTTCCTCTGCATGGAGCAGGGACAAAGCCCAGGGAGACAATCCCAGGTCAAGAAGCAGAAAAACAAAGGAACCTGCACTCCTGACAACCAATCCAAGGATGGGGGAGGAAGTTGGAATGACCTTCAAAGGTAATAAAATCCTATCTCCTTTCACAGCCCAACTCACCCCTGTAGGGACTGTTCCCTATGTCCATGAATGCTTTTCCATTTGTCTCTCTACAAACTTTCACTTCATCCTTGTTTCGCCTTTATGGGTGGAGAAGAGTCCTCCAGCTGACTGCATTCTTCCCTAGAACTTCCTTTATTAAAATATAGTCTTCAGGCCCTAAGAAACTACAAAAAGTTTCTCCTGAACTTCTCTGATGGTCCTCAGCCAGTGCAAATTCTAGTTCATATAACACCACCACCCAACACCAGTGACAAGAAATCTTACGATGATAACTGTCTGGAAAAACATATGGTCTTTTTTTTTTTTGACTGTCATTACCTGTGATGAGGGACTTTCGAAAGTTTATCTTGTCAATTTCAAGAAAATTTGTCATTTAATATTGAACACAAAATAATGCAGTAGAAAACTAATACGGTTTTGACAATCTTCTCATTTAGAGAAATGCAAGAGATGTTAGAATTTATATTGGAAGCACAGAACAGACAGTGTGAGATGGCTCAGAGGTAAGGCTGGTGCCTGCTGGTGCTTGTCTGTGGGTTCAATTCTGCAGTACCCACGTAAAGCCAGAAGCACAGGGGTACATGTTTCTGGAGTTCATTTACAGTGGCTGGGGAGCCCATTCTCAGAATTTTAGCTCTCAATTTGGCAACTGTTTAATGATGTCATCAGAATTTTATTTTGAGAAACTTCACTGGTTTGTTTGTGAGGTAGGGTCTCACTTTAGCCCAGGGGGACCTGGAACTCTTTCTGTAGTGACTGGCTGGCCTGAAACTCACAGCATCCCACCAACCTCTAACTACTGAGTGTCATGATTGAAGGCATGTGCCACCATGCCAGACCCAGACTGGCCTGAGTACATAGTATAAGTAAACCAGGATGGCCTTGAATTCATGGCTCTGCCTGCTTTTATCTCTGTGTGTCTCTCTCTTCTCTCTGTCTCTCTCTGCTCGCAATAAAAAGAATTTCAGTAAGAACAGACAGTATGGTAAAGCACAGCCTTCTGAAGGTCAGATGTTATTGTATACAAAGGAACTTTAATAAAATGCATTGCTCTTTACTGGCAGGAATTAATTAGTTAAATCTGCAATGTGACTCAGTAATTTTTGCACACATCATGCAGTTCAGGTGCACATAATACAAAGAATTACCAGCACTGGAAATTTGACAATAAAGAAAAACCATAGATCACAATGCAGTCAGTATCACTCAATTAAATTGAAGGGGTACTATTTATTGTTCAATAAAACAACCATTTAGTGTCATCATAATACACAAATATTCCTTAGAAACAAAATGGAAGTGTATCTCTTGTAAATTTGTACAACAGTGTTTCATATACCTTGCAGGTATTCTCACAAAGACAAAACAGTTTGCTGTGTAAGGAGTTAGCAATTTGATTGCAAAATAACACGTTAAAAAAATTTCTGAGGATACTATGGCATTTTCAGCTAATTTTTTTAAAAAATATATATTTATTGTCCATAATGAGTTACATTATTTAGTGGGCAAACCATGCGTTGTTATCCCGAATTCCCCAATTCCCCCCCTCCCCCTCCCTGATCAGTTGTATATCCTCCTCCGTGGGCTGTCTGTATTAGTCCTTGTGGCAAGGGATCCTGTATATCTTAGTACTCATCCCGGTCTTCCTGGCCCAAGTGTGT
>PVHP010019225.1:0-32137 GCA_004024765.1 Zapus hudsonius
AAGCTTCTTCATGGCAGAAGCTGACTCACTTCATCATACATCCACAGGAGAGCAAGCTCAAGCTGCTGCTCTGAACACCAAGAAGGGTGGGACTCAAAATCCACTTCAAGGGACAGTTCCTCCAGCAGGTATCCACCTGCTGAAGACTAGGTAGGAAACTCAATCTTCATCAGAAATACCTAAGGACTGGAGAGGAAAGTGGCCCACGCTTAGAGAACATATGTGAGCACATCTTGTCCAGCCCTGGAGCTTTGAAAGGGAAAGCAGTGGATCTCAGCCCATGGCAGTGTTGCCAGAGGGAAAGGGCATGAGTTGGAATCCCCATCTCCTAGTACCATTTGGGAGGGAAGAGGCCACCTTGCTCACAGGGCCAAGGCCTTTCCAGCCATGGACAGAATCCAAGAAGGAACATTCTAGAAAAGTCAGAGCCATTGTGCCTATGCATGAAGCCTGGGCACAGTCTCCCACCACAGGACACTATGAATGCAGGCCATAGTTAGTGAACTACAGTATCATATATGAATATGTTCATTTATGTCATACTCAATGCTGATATTTGCTATACAAACAATTCAATAAATTTATATTCAGTAGAAAGCACTTGAACAAACTTTATTTGGGATTTTAAAATTCTTTTCAATCCTTCATTTTCTTATACTTTAAATTCTCAGAGGATTAAATCTGTTAAAATGAAGCTCATATTCAATTAGCAAGACGAACATATGTATGCTCTTCATTAAAGTCCCCAGGTATCACCAGGAACAGTTCATTTAGGGTTTGCAGACAATTAAAGCCCCATTCACATTTTCTGATATTCCATCTGGCATTAAAGTGTATCCAACTATAGGCCACTTGAGTTTAGCAAACCAGAAAAGTTTAACAAAAAGCATTAATATTGGGATTAACTAAACATGGGTATTGTATGGTTCACTGCACTGCTACTGTAACCTAAAGACCCTCACAAGAAGAAAATGAAATATGGAATATTTTCTTTGCTAACTTTGCTGAGTTAATAAGAAAGTTAAAGTTTAGAAAGGTCCAAAGTGGCTGCTAATGTGAAAATGTTAACATACAATATGTGTGTACATGCATGTGTAGGCCACACGATGAAGGCAAGTGTCTTCCTCAATGTCTTTCCACCTTGTTCTTAGAGACAGGGTCTCTTAGTAAACCTAGTATTCTCTGGTTCCACTAGACTAGCTAGCTCACAAACCCAAGGGATCCTTCAGTCTCCACCTACTTCTCCATCACAGAGAATACAGAAGTATAGCACATCAAGCTTTTCCAAGATGTATAGTACACTTTTGGAAACTTTTCTTGGGAAAGTGGAATGTACTTATTAGAGATATGACATAAAAATACTCATTTTAAGCTAAAATATAAATGAGTGCATAAGAAAGATTCATATTTTAATATAAAACAGAAATGTCCAAGTTTAAGAGTAAAAGAGGGCCACGTGAAAGATGAGGTCTGACTCTTGACTTTTAAGAAGGATGCTTAAAATTTTCTAGTAATGAAATGTCAAAACAAATTTATAGCAAGAGGGAAAATAGAACACCATTCTCAATTGTTTATTTTTTAATGAAAATGGAGACAAACTTGTCTTCAAAACATTTTTTAAATGTAAGTTTCAATCAGGAATATTAAACTCATGATAACATAAAATAGGTTCATTTTTTAAAAGCTTAACTATATAATCATGTAATGTTGATAGATATCTTTTATCAAATACCTCCAGTGAAATAAGCATTACTGGTACTGGAAATATTTCTCATTTTAATTATATTTTCACAATCTGTCAAGGAATGAATCATTGCCTTCATTTTTTCAGATAAAATCATGAAAACTTAACAACTCAAATGTGGTTATCTATAGAGGAAAGATTTAAAATTTCTTTGTTCACAAAGGTGTGTTTACTTAAACTTATGCAAAAAAATAGTAGGGCAAGCTTAGTCATGTGTGCATTCTGTGTGTGTGTTCACTTTCTGCTATTTTTCTGGGTAGCTTCATCAGCATGCATTGCCCGGGAAAGTAATCCTTTAAAAATTTGCTCCTTGGAATGAATCTGCCCATGTTTGGCAATAATCCATTTCCTCAGCTTCATGTCGACAGTTTTAGTGTGTAATTCTTGCTCTTCCGTCTTCTCATGTCTTTTGAATCACAAGGTCTCCAGGAGTGGAATTTACCTTTATCTCCTACTGCAAACTTTTAGGGTTGTTAAAATATTGGTTCCTTTCCTGCTGCCTGATTGAAAGGGATATGAATTCAAATCACTTTCTAGTTTTAAATTGGCTTTTCATTTATGGAGTCCTGCCTCACATATTTGTCCTGGTTATGGGCTGAGATTTTTCATTACTAAGTGCTTTGGCGTTCTTCAGAATGAAAGTTCTATCAAAGGGCAAAACGGTACAATTAATATGAAAATGAGATTCATAGGGTTGCAAAGACTATTTAAAAGAAGCAGAGGGGAAGGTGGAAGAAAAGCAGCATGTGTTTCTTTGTGTTTTACAGATAGTGGATTTCACCAGGTGGACACAGGGTTCTCAATATATGTAGTTTTGAAAGAGAAACAAAAACCTGCCATAGCAAACATACAATATTAGCAATTCTAAAATACCCAAAAGGCACAGTACAGAAGAGATATTTTTACATGACACAAGTTTTATGTTTAAATTCTTATAAACATTTCATTTTTCTTTATTTTATGGCTTTGGCAACTGATCAAATATTTCCTAGTCTAAAACTATTGCATTTATGCCTTTGGATAGTAAACCATGTCTCAGTGTTTCTTAAATATAACCATAATAATAAATGAGGAAGTGAAAAAAAAACAGAAACATAATGGTAAGTATTTCATAATACTCTGAAGATAGGAAAAACATTTCCCCCTTTCTTCTGAGTTCTATTGGAACTTAAGTTTAGATTTATAAATACAAAAGAAAGGCAAGTGATGTTTTGAATAATTCAATAATTACATAAGGAAATATATTTTATTCAGAATTAAGTTTAGAGGTTTAGAACTTGGGTAAGTAGAACAATCATAACATGGCATGTTTAAAAAAACATGAATAAATCATGCTCACTTCAACATGCTTTATCAAAGAAACTACCTTTCATGGTTTTATCGTATTAATATTAATTAAATGCTCTGGAAAATGTAAATACAGTTTCATCATTTGACTCTTTCCTTTATCAGATTACATGTTAGTGTAAAACGTATTATTTTAAATACAATTTTAACAGCATCCTAGCTATTGGTGGCATTTTACATTCAAACCACCACATATGTCCACAAATGCATGTAATATGTTTTTAGAATATACAATACTTATCATTTACTTATAAATAGATGAGTTGATCATTTTATTCACATGCTTCTTTAGTATTTAGCAATCATCCAGTTTTATTCATGTTTTAATGTACAAATTTTATCTTAAACCTATCTTTTATTGTTTTATCAAATTCAATATTTCAGTTACCTACACAAGATCCTGGTAAACTCATTTGCCAGCAGCATACTGTAAAACAGTTTCTCTTGTATGTAACAATTTACCTCCATATATTGATTGATAATTGATGCATAAAACTTTGTTCTAGTCATGTTATCTGTGGTAAAGGAAGAAGTCCAGAAAAGCAAAACAAATTCCCATGTTGTAGCTCATGAGCATTACTTTAGAGACTGAATGAAGTATATATGTCATAAAAATTCTAATGTTTTTTTTTTCTTGTAAATTTGACAGATATTGAGTCATATAAGTTTGGAGGGTTCACATTAATTGTTCAAATGATTTCTTTGTCATTCTGTCTGTGCTGTCAAAGCAGAGTTGTAAGTTGAGACATACAAATAGCTAAGTGGCTCTTTCTTAATGCCATTTAAGGACTTTGTTTAAGTATCTATAGAATCTATCTATCTATCTATCTATCTATCTATCTATCTCTCATCTATCTATCTATCTATCTATCTATCTATCTATCTATCTATCTATCATCTATCCATCTATGATCTATGGGGTTTATTTAGATAGTACTCTTAAGGCATGTACTGTATTCACTGACTTAGGAACACATAGCCGTTTTATAACAGTCTCTCTGTATGTCAAACATAATCAATTGTAGAATTATCACCACAGAAAGGACATTGCAATGTATGTGATATTTATTTAGTGGTGACAATTTTTTTTTTCATTTGAGAGTAGCATGCTGTAAGACAGTTTTCTCTTGTATGTAACAATTTATCTACATGCATTTACTATAAGATCAAATGGGGCAATTTCAAAGGAAGCATGTACAATAGTCAAAGGGACAATTGTGAAATAAAATACTCTCAAGGGGTAAGAGTAGAGAATGTTTAGTGAGACCATTATGCTTACCTATACTTAAGTATAATTTATACTATTTCCTGTCCAGGTGATTGGCAGTCTCCTTCTTTGGATTAATGAACATGCACTAAGTAGATTAAAGGAATTAAAGTAATTGAGAATAGAAATGAATCTATAAAAATAACCAGGGCTTTACCAGAAGGTAATTTTTCCCTAGGGACCTCAACAAAAACCCTTCTACCCAAACCTGCCTACCTTTCTGTCGTCCTTGGCAGTCCTTTCAAACCACGATTCAGATTTTTAGTCATTATGAGACTTTCTCCCTTATTTTACATCGCATTTTAAATTCTTATCAACAGTATGAAACTTCTCCCTTTTCTGATTTGTTTTTCACTTGTAAAATTAGCATATTAATAGACACAAAAGGGTTGAGGACTGAAGCTGACTGTGGTGGTTTAAATGTGAACAAATGTCCCACTTAGACTCAGATGTAGTATTAAGTAGGTAATTTGGATCTCCAGCCACCTGGCTGGAGGAGGTATCATTTGGGGCAGATCCTGGGATCCAGCCTAAAGGCATTATTGGGGGCGGATCTGAATCCAGTACAAAGTTATTCAGAGCAGTTTGAGCTCTGGCATGGCTGTTCTTGGTGTTTGCTGGCTGATGGTGGTTTCTCTCTCTGCTTGGATTTATGAATGGAAGATAGCATCTTCCACCAGTGATGGAACTTCCCCTGGATCTGTAAACCTGAAATAAGTCCATTTCTTCCATGGGAACTGTTTGGTTGGATGCTCATTCCAGCTTTGTGGAGCTGTCTCCAACACTGATTGTTCAAGAAATGACCAGAGCCTGGGCTTTACAGTCCTGCCAGTCACAGAACTTATCTGAGAACCAGACCAGAGCAAGCATTTTTCCATCGTTTGTGTAATAAAACCCCTGAGACATTTTCCTTTAGGAGCATAGGGGACACTTTGCATTGAAACAGTTTTAAATTGCCCAAGTCCTGACGTACATAAGATTCTCTCCTCTTGCAATTTGTCTCCCTGTTGGTTTAATTAGAAGGAGGTTTTTTAATTAATTAATTAATTAATTAATTTAATCTAATTAATTAGGTTGTGATCCTCCTGAGAATAGTAACCTTTACAGACCTTTGGTTTCAAGATTTGGTTGTAGAGTTCAACATCAAAGAAGATAAGATAATTCATTTTGGAATCAACTATGAAAGATCATGGCCCAATAATATAGATTTACTTTATCCTAAATATCATAGTCCAGTGTAGGAACAATTTCAAGAAGTACATATTCCAACCAAAGAAAATCATAAATCAAGGAATGTTAAAAATCAACAAAAGCATTGCTTACAAATGCCATATTTATACCTAAAATTTTGTAAGCTAATTAAAAACAAATCAAATTAATAACAAAATGCATTGGTGGAAACATTGGGTAGATGGATTAGAGCAATGCAAAGAATCTCTGCTATCATTTTCAGAGATTATTTTATGACATTCTTAGCCTTTGGGTTGTTGGAAGTTTGAAATATGCTTGTACATTCCACAAATAATTTCATGTGATAGTCACAATGATATTGACAAAGACAGAGGTAGGAAATAAGCGGTTAATTGGTGAGAGTTAAGAGTGCTTCATCTCTTGACTGTGTGTCAGCCATCATCTCAGGTCCTGTTGGTAGAATAGGGTTGTCCACATTATTCGCTGCCTTCTGAAAAATAGAGACAGAATATCCAACACAGAGAGAGACAGATCAGTATAGGTTAAGTGAGATAAACATTGTTAATTTGGTGATATTCTAAGTGGTGTAGCTTCTCTCTAGATCCCAGGTTAGTGCAGGCTTCCCTTTGGGGTCTAGGTCCTTGGTCTCCATAAGAATTTGCCTTGGATCCCAGTTCCAGCTAAGGGTTCCTTGCCACTGAGTAGATATCTTAGCCAATCAGCAAGCCATTGATTACCTGTCTAGGTTAAGCACCACTGTTGCACAGATGAGCACTTCTTGGCTTGCTGGATTCTGCCATATTGTGCTAAAGCTTTTTAATTTGATGTTATCACAATGACAAACTCTA
Organism: Zapus hudsonius; assembly: GCA_004024765.1. Lineage (NCBI taxonomy): Eukaryota > Metazoa > Chordata > Mammalia > Rodentia > Dipodidae > Zapus > Zapus hudsonius. Next base: position 6,398 of record PVHP010019225.1, read on the forward strand.
ACTTTACTTTTCTGGACTATTATAGTCCAATTCAGGAAATCATCGCCTATGCGAATAACTCGAAGAGTTTTAATTTAGTTGTTATGGATTAATTATGCAAGATGAATTTGTGTATTATTTGTGCAATACCATTCTAAATTAAGAGAAAAAAGTAAGGGAACTCATATTACATTTAAAAGATCAGATACCATGCTCAAAAAAGATCAACTCTGAGTTCATTATTCACGAATCAGTAAACAGGATACAGTGCAAATATACAATGGAGGGCAAAAAATACACAGTATTAGTCAAATCCATACAAAACAGATGAAAAAATTAGCAGAGAATAATAAAACAATCATAACAAATTTATATGGAAGGAATATACTGGAACAAAATGGTAGTCAAAGATCTACAAGAGAGGAAAGAGTTAATAGCTTTTATTTATGTCTTGAATAAGGAAAGGATACCTACTTTCTCCACTTTTGTGCAAAAATGTTACAGGGAATTCAAGCTGAAACAAGTAAATTAAAAAAAAAGGTAAAAGACATTGTATTAGTTAGGGGAAGATGATGTGATTTTTGTCCTTGATGGCAAGGTTTGGAAATTTAGAACCAGAATGTCTCCATTCTTTGCAACTTGGATTGACAGTTCATTGTAACTCTTTCCCATAATGACCCAGACCACTACTCCCAATTCTCACTTTCCTGGTGTCATAGCCACACATTTCTCAGGTGAACATCCAAATCAGCCACAGTTAAGGGCAGAAGAGATTTATTGAAGTTTCTTGAAGCTACAGATCCAGAGGAAGTTCCATAAGGTCAAAAGAGTCCCCCCCCCCTTTTCACAGTCCAAGTAGAGAGAAAAAACCATCACCAGCACCACACAAACAGTTGCAAACAGGCAGGGGGAAGAGAGAGATTTCTTCCCCCTTTATATAGGCCTTTGGTAGGGACTTGCTAACCTTTCCCAGACTTGTTGACTTCATGAGTGTCTGGAATTTTCCTTCCTGCACTATCCTCCCAGGAATGTTTGTTTTTAGCTCCCTGTAACCTCATTATATCATGTCCCCTACTTAGAAAGCCAACTTCCTGTACACAAATTCAAAGACCCACCTAAGACTACCAAGTAGGTCATATTGACAAAACTTATTCATCAGAAGACCACCCCTTGTCAACTTAACAAACAATATCTCCATATGTAATGGTTTGATCCTGGTGTCCCCCACAAATGAATGTGTTCTGAATGATTGATCCCCAGCTGATGGTAGTTTGGGTATTAGAACCTCACTGGAGTGGTGTTGTTGGGGGCAGGCTTATGGGTGTTACAAACCAGCTTCCTCTTTCCAGTATTTGGCTCACCTTTCCTGCCATTCATCCCAAAAAAGCTTTGTTTGGCTTCTTTTTGTTGCAGCAAAGAGAGAAAGATTGACTACAACACCATACATCATACTGAATTTCCAAATGAAGACAGTAACAAGATTATGATTCCACCTAACATGATAAAACTATCTCACATACAACTGGAAATGCATAATCTCCCCTCAACACAAAGCAAGGACCCTTAACAGAGAGTTCTATAAAATCAACATACGTTAAATTATGTTAACATATAATGACACAGAATAAATGTTTAGAAATGCTATGAGGCATAACAAGGAGAGACTGGACCAATGCAAACTCAACAACCATTAGGCAAACATCAAACATCTGCAGTTCACATCTAGTATCACAACCAATGACTGACATTCTCTGGATTTTCCAATTCTGCCCCTCCAGCAGCTGATTAGGTGGAGAAAATTTCCAACCCAAGCCAATAGTGCTCCATGCTAGCCCATTGTACAGTCCTGGTATATCCAAACGTCTTCAGGTCTCCATTGCAACACAGGGTCCATCTTTTAAAGACTTCACTGGCCTATCAGAGACTTCTTGCCTTGTTTCATATACCAAGTCTCAGCAGTGGCTCCTAGAACCATGTGCACTTCATAACCCACTCCACACAAACATTTTTCATGCTTCCAAAAACAATACCAGGTGTGCTGGACATAGCCATGTTGTTAATTCAGAGATGAAATAAACCTGGAAGAGCAGGTTCCTTTCTTTCAGCTCTCTGTCCAAAAGAGTTCACACTATCTATCATTCCTTCCTTCCTATTGGAAACACCTCAGGCATCCTTTCCATTGCTTCAATGTAAAGCAGTTGGACTTTCATTTTTTTAGGATTGCTAATGTGTAGATAATTGTAGCTTCAGTAGCATAAAGCCATCCTCTGTGCCAGGAAATTACACTTGATTGAATTGTTCTAACATTAAATCTTAAATTCTCAGTTCCATATTGCTAGCCAAGCACATCAGTCCATTACTTAAATTCAACCTCAATCAAACTCTCTTGGCATGGGCAGTAAAATGCATCCATCTACATCTACAGTAACACAGTTACAATAAATTTCTTTGTAGTCTCTCCTTCCCCTTAGAAAGTTCACAAGTTAAGCCTCCAAATGCAATTCTGAGCATTTTCAAATTCTCATCTTATTAGCTCATAAAACTTTGCTTACTCCTCTGAAAGGTGTCTTAAATTGGAAGTACCAAATCCACATCCATTCCTCCAGCTCACAAGATCCAGAAGACCAAAATCCACACCCATCAGGTTCATCTCCACAATATCACCACACTGTTTGGTAATAAACTATTATAGTAAGCTATATACCACTGGTATGAACTGACAAACCTGGCATAGTTATGGAAGGAAGGAATTTATTGAAATTACATATCCAGGATAAGTTCCATAATGGTGAAAGTGGTTGCCCCATCTCTTTCACACTCCAAGCAGAGAGAGAGAAAGAACACCACCATCACCATACACACAACCTAAAACAGGCAAGGTGTGGGGGGAGGGATTTACCCTTTATATTGCCTTAAGGTGGGGCCTTGTAAGCCTTTCCCAGACTTTTTTACCCCCTGAGTCTCTGGGATATTCCTTCTTGCACTACCCTCCCAGGAAGTGATGTTTGTTTCTGGCTCCCCTGAGCCTGTTTATACCTGCCCCCTAATGAGAGGGCTGCCTTCCTATAAACAACTTCAGATATCCATGCTGTATTACTAAACAGTGAATATTGACAACAAAACTTAACCATCACACCTGGAATGGATGAAAAACCACCTGTCTGTCTCATGGCAAATTGAACCATCCTGCCACCAAGGAATTCCAATAACGTTAACACCTAGTCCATAAAAAAATTGATACTGACATTCCTATTCAGAGATCTTGTCAGATTTTCCTGAATAAAACCTGTCTCAGCTTTTGAGTGGTGTTTCTACTCTTGTTTCATTTCCCACATTTTTTTTTTTCAATTGATAACTTCATTATCCAAATTAGATACATTGAAGTAGCAAAGATTATTTTGGTATCCCCATTTCCCTCCTCCCTGTCCCCAATCCACTGGGTATCTTTCTCAGTGGGCATACTGGATGAATTCATGGGGTAGGGATTTATGGATAGCACAGAGAGGCAGTCAGGCCCCCCCACACACTTGTGTGTTATTGCTGAGGGGGGCAATGACTCTGAATATGCTCCCCCACCATGGCTTTTACACTCTTTCCATCCCCTCTTCTGCATAGTTCCCTGAGTCATGCTGGATGAGTTTTAAGACTGCTTTATTATTGAGATCTTAAAGGCCTCTGTACTTCTGTTTTAGTTGTGTTGAAGATCGTTGGTGTATGTCTCACTGATTTATCCTGGTTGGACTGATTAGCTGTGGTGATAGGTCTCTTGCTTATCCTATTACTCTCTGCAAGGTTTCATTTGGGGCCTGCACTATAAGCCTGGGGTGGTTTCTCTCTTGCCAGGATGCCAACTCTCTGCCTGTAGCTGTTGGAATGACCGTGACTCTCTCATTGTCTTCTGAAAAACACAAACAGAATCTCCAATGGAGATTGAGGTCAGTATGGGTTAAATGAGATGTGCATTTCTAATTTGGCCAAATTCTATTGAGATTAGCCTATCTATGGTTCATTTCCCACATTTTTATAATACTTGGTTCTATTTCATCATGTATTATGTTTACTTAATAATTTATAAATTTGAAATACCCTAACATCCTTGAAATGAAAGATATTTAGCCATCCCTAGTGATCATTTTTATGTATTATTTTATGAAAAGTGTTTTTTGAATAATTTGTGTATATGTTCATCAAGAATAGGTATCGACAGATTTCTTATTACAACTTCAATCTCTCTAATTGTTACTTATCTACTTGGATTTTTAACATTCATTTTATTCAGTTTTTATGTCACATGGCTAGAAATGTATGCATTTTTGTTGACTTTTCAAGTTATTGACATTAAAAGTTACAAAATACTCCCAAATGATCATATAACTTTTAATGCCATCCATATTAATATTTTATTCTCTCTACTGTAATGGGTTTGGGGGATCCAACAAAATCCTTAAACACCAAATTCTTTCTGTTTTTAACAAAGTCTTGGAATAAACATACTGAGATGGATCATTTATGAAAAACCATATTTATTCAAGGGAGTCAGAGAAATGAGAGAAACAAGGGAGGGGGAATGGATACCCACTGGTCCAAGATTGGAGGTAGTAACATGGACCTCAGTTGAGGGAAGAATTTTCTAAAAAAAAAAAAGGCTTTGTCATCAAAGTATTATGAAGGCCATGAAAATAATCATGAAAGAGTATCCTTTCCTCTCTGGAGTTGAGAGCTGACCAGCCAAAGAATTGAAAATGATTAGCCAGCATGTTTCCCAGTAAGTTATTTATTTAGAGTCGGGGTGAGGATTGTATCCAACACCTGTTACAGCAGAACCAAGAAAGCGGACTGGCTTTGGCTCAGTGGACAGGTAGACACACTTATGGGGAGGGGGGTGAGTGAAGGAGTGCTGATTAGCTAAGATGAACAGAAGCTGAATTCCAATTCTGCTGCTGTAGTAGGATGATTGTGTAAAAAAGATTTCTCTTTTGTAAGCCTTTCCCTTAACTGCCTAACAAAGCTACCTGACTTCCTGTCACCACCTTATACTTATTTGTACTTATTTTTAGTTAATTTGACTGAAGGCTGTTCAGTTTTATTTTTATTTTCAAAGAACTAGGTTGTTGCTTCAAAGATTCTTTGGTTTCCTCTTTTATTTTTATTGTTTTATTCATTTCTCTTATGTTCTTTGTTGGTGGCACTACCCTTGGTCTAATTTTGACTTTGGATGTTTGTATTCTTCCTAAGACCTTGAGACTGAGATTCATTATTTGGCTATTTATACTTCTTTTCTTTTCAGAAATATTTTACGTAGATTCTCATATCTATATTCTATTCCCTTAAAAGATCTCTCCCCCTCTCTCTCTCTTCTCTCTCTCTCTCTCTCTCTCTCTCTCTCTCTCTCTCTCTCTCTCTCTCTCTCTGTATTTTATTTTTTCTGAGAAATTTTAGTTCCCTTCTAGGTTTTTCAATGATCATCTATTTCTTCAAAAGCATTTTTTTCCAATATCCTAGTGACTACATAACTTAACTTTCTCCTGAGGAAGTTTACATTTTGTGTTCTGTTATGCTGAGAAAAAAACAGTTTTGTATATTTTAAAACTTGTTGGGTTTTGAGTCACAGACCCATGGCCCCCTGCGAGTGAGCCTAAGTCTCTCTGGCTAAGTCTCGATGGAGGCAGGCTCCATGGGGAAAGGTGAATGCGGGCAGCCAGAGACTCACACACGTGCAGCTGGGAGAAATGTCCAGGCAAATCTCAAAACTTTATTCCAGTATCCAACCTTATTTACAATCCAAAGCTGCATTGTATAACCTTATGTCTTTCACAAGGAAGTTTAGCAAGCAGGAACAAGGCTACAGAAGCTCAGTAAGCAGGAGCAAAGCTTATTAGCATTACTTCTATCACCTATGCTTCCGGGGGACACAGGTGTGCTAGGATCAAAAGGCATGAGTTACTATGCTCAGGGCTCAGACCAAAAATTGTAAGTCACCTCATCTGGGTGCATATTATATTCTAAATTTAGGTCACAGTCATTTAGCTAGGCAGGGCCCCAACAAAAACTATTGTTTATAATGATTCATTTGAAAATCAGCAGTCCACGTGGTGATGAAATAATATGTATTTTGGTGCTGTCATGATTAATATCTAGATGTGCGTTAGGATTACTTGTGATATCATTTTGCTGGATTGTAATGCTTCTTTTTTGATTTGCTATCTTGATGACTTCTGATTGGTGAGAGATATTATGTCATCCACCATTATTATCATGGGACAATTTCTGATTTGAAATTCAGAAGAATTTTTAAAGATCTTTATTTCTCATCAATACTAATTAATAATTGAAGGAAATAGTAATGCTAGTTGCTATTTCAGTTTAGCAATTAACACATCATCATTAGTATATGTCATTGCACTTGTTTAGGTCTTTAACATTTGTAGTGGTTTGATCCAGGTGTCCCCCATAAAGGAATGTGTTCTGAATGCTCCATCCCCATCTGATGTTAGTTTGGGTTTTACAACCTCACTGGAGCTGTGTTGTTGGGGGCCAGTTTATGGGGGTTATAAGCCAGCTTCTCCTTGCCAGTGTTTGGCACACCTTCCTGCCGCTGTATGCAGGTGCTGTGTTGGAGGTGATGTCCACACATCTGCTCATGCCATCATTTTCCTGCCAGGATAGAACTTCCTCCCTAGTCCATAACCCAAATAAACCCATTCCTCCACAAGCTACTTTTGGTTGGATTCTTATTCTGCAGCAATGAGAATCCTGACTACAATAGGATTTCCTATAATAAATGCATTTATTCTAAAGGATTTGCCTTAACAATTGATTTGGCATTTCTCACTCTGTTTTTCCTTTTCTTCCTCAGTTTTTACTTTCAGTAGTTTAGCAATGATTGGACAAATGCTTTTCTATCAGTTTTTATTTTAGAGTTATCATGGTTTGAACCAGATGTTCTCCATAAACTCATGTATTTTGAATGTTTGACCCCCATGTGATGGTGATTTTGGAGGTAGAAACTTGCTGGCAGTATTCTAAAAATTCTGGTTGTTGGAATGTAGAATGTCCTCAATAACCTGAGTGTTTGTGATTAAGCCTCATACCTGATCCTGAACTATTGGAGCCTTTAGGAGATGAGGCCTTACTGGAATGTGTGTGTCACTGGGAGATTGATCACTCTTGCTGCTTTCTCCAGATGATGTGTCAAGATATGAAATCCAGCTGTCTTCTCTACAATGAATATCTCACCATGATTAAGCTTTCCCTCAAAACTTTAAGCCACAGTAAACCCTTTTCTTTCATAAGCTGTTTCTGTTCCAGTGTTTAGTTCCAACAATGAGAAGGTAAATGCAACAACAATAGCAATAACAACAGCAAAACAAACAAGCAAAACACTTTCTTTTGAATTCTTCATAAAGCATTTTCATATTTTATATGCTATCAATGGGAATTAAGAGCTAATATTCTTACTGTTAGGAGGACAGAGTATCAGGAACTTTTGGAGAGGTTATGTTTCCTTGAATTTCCTGTTTAATGTGAAGGTTTGCACACATGTTGGGATGGTTTGTCCTTTTCTTCTTTGTGCAAAAGTATTCACAGTGAATAGTCTTCTTTTAAGAACTCATAGCTCATGACTATGCAGAGAGGAGAAAATAAATGTGCTGTGATAACACATACACACAAACAATAAAATATGTACAGAAATCCAGTAAAACATCAGCAACCAAAAACATCCAACAACTATGGCCAAAAGAACAATAGTAAACACAGACAAGTTAAATACTAATAAATATAAATAGTACAATAATTCCACATGAAGGAGAAAAATGATCAAAGCAAAAATAAGAAAGAATAGTAAAAAGAGCCAAAAATTTAAATTAGTAAAAATGAATGAGCTAATAAAGTGAGGTAAAATTATGAGAAAAGAATGAAATTCATATGAAAACGAATAAAAATTTCAGCTAGTTGAGGTATTTGAACTGTAGAAATTTCTTTTTAGTCCAATAATACTAGAATACACAGATAGAGGCAGTGTTTAGTGAGTTGCACTCATGGCCTATTGTAATTCCTATCAGTTTTCAGCAAAGAAGCAGAGCCCTGGTTCAGCTTTCCTGCTGAGCTAGGTGAGGGAGTATTTTCTGCAACAGAGCTTATATTCATTCCAGAGACTTTTCTATATACCAACAATCAAACATGCTGAGAAAGAAATCAAGGAAGCAATCCCACACACAATAGCTTGAAAAAAACTAAAATACCTAGGGGGAAAAAAATCAAACTCAGGAGGTTAAAGTGCTCTACAATGAAAACTGTAAATCAGTGAAAAAAAGAAACTGAAAGGACTAGAACATGGGACAGGTGGCCTCTCCTGTCCATCAGAATCAGCACTTTCAAGATGACCATCTTGTCAAAAGTGATACGCAGATTCCGTGCACTTCTCATAAAAATTCAACTGAAACATTTTCCAAAACTAGGAAAAAAACAATGCTAAAATTTATATGAGAGCACAAAAGCCTCAGATATTCCTGCAATCCTACACACATAAGTATTACAAAAGTACATATTGTACAACAGAGCCATAATGCTAATTTAAAAAAAAACATGATACAATAAGCTCTACACATAGAAAAAAATGAATAAAAACCTTTGAAGCTAAATCACTATAAATGACTAGTCATTTGTGATGAAAGCACTAAAACATCCATAGTAGAAAAAGATGTCCTTATTCAAATTTTTGCTGAGAAAACCAGATATTCACATGGAAAAGAATGAAACTGTATTTGTATCTCTTACTCTGTGCAAAAAATAAAACAACAACAACAACAAAAGAAACTCAGTTGAATTGTATTTAAGACCATATTATAAGGCTCTAAACTTTGAAAGTGATAGAGGAAAATATACAGAAAGCGCTGCAATTCGTAGACATAGGTAAGGTCTTCCTCAAGAAGACTAGAGCATCACAAACACATGCACACAGAACACATGAAAGAAATTGGCGGATTTTTAGAAAGACAATGAGAACTATTCAGGTGACAACAAGATACTGAGGGCGACTGAGGTAAAAGCGCATGATACACTTCAATCACAGTTTCATTGCTCTGCTCAGTATGTATGCCGTATGGAATATAAAACAAGTAAGGCTCAAGTTTTTCTTCTTCAGGTGATCTGCTGTCTTCACTGGTCTGTACTGTCCAGGATTACATTTTGCTTACAGTACTGGGTCAGTCGACCTAGCCAGTGTTCACATGGCAGGTAGCTGGAATGGCCAACATAGAGCTACTCTTCCAGTTTAGCAAATAATGAATAATAAAATTTAATTATTTGACTTGACGTTATCCAAAGAGAATTTTATTCAAAATTATTGTGAGTGTTCTGTTTGCTCAACTTACAATGTAAAAGTCAATTTTTTCTTAGCAAATTCCTGAATTTTAATTATAAAATGTAAATCTTCATGAAACTAATCATAAAAACTGATACAACAATCTATCATACATCTGTTATCTATCCTTGCTTGAACTATTAATCATCTATTGTTTACCTATTTTTAATATCTAGGATACTATGCAAACTTTCATAACAAATGAGATAACATATCATAAGTGGCCTTTAATATAATATTGAAGCAGAAAGTCCACAAACATATTCCTGCCTATTGTAGCATCAATCCTAAGAAACAAATTTTCACACTTTCATTTATTATAACAATCATAGCTGCAATCTATTAGCCACCAAATTTAGTTGAATTACCACAAAACATACACTTTCAACTTTTTACCACATAGTTTTATTAGGTTTTTATGTTCCACTGTAGCTGCAGTAAGGCACTATAGGTGATTTTTTTTTTTTTTTGAGGTAGGGTCTTGCTCTAGTGCAAGCTGACCTGGAATTCACTCTATAGTCCCAGGGTGGCCTTGAATTCATGGTGATCGGCCTTCTGACTGCTGGGATTAAAGACATGCACCACCACACAAGGCTATACGTGATATTTTGATGAGAAACTCAAACATTCAAATTGGTTTGAATGTTCAATTGGATTTTATGTAATTAACCTGCATTGTCTTAAATAAGTTTGTCTGGTTTTGTCCTTATTTTGTGACTGGCAGAAGTTTATATTTGTTAAGAAGCTATGGTGCTAATAGAAAAATATAAATACTAAATTTGGGTTTCATAGTTCATGGCATTCTGAAAGAACTTCCTATTTTCAGAAATAACCATTGTGCTAGAACTTCAATTAAATGTGTCTTCATATTGTTGTAATTAACAATGAATTTAACTATCCCAGTCTGCTCCAATCTTTGGGAAAAATATGTATAATTGGAACTTCAAAACTAAAATTGACAATATACTTAGAGATCCATAACTTTTATGGCTCTAAATATTGCTGTTGTCTTCAGTTCCCATGAGATTAAGTATATTGGGTCAATACTGTTTAAAAGACCACATAAGGGTTTTAAAGGCTGCCTAGTGTTTCTGAGGATGGCACTGTGGATCCTAAATCTCACATCTGATAATAAATCTAGTACTGCAAGCTGGGCATCTATTCTACACTATCTTTCTAAACAACATCTTCCTGACACAAATGTGGGGTATTAACCTCTGAAAATCGCATTAGATAAGCACATCGTTTACACCCCTCTAGAAAGGACCTCATCAGATAATGTCAACAGTTATTACATTTGTTAACTTAAAGAGTGTGTCCTTAGGTCAGTGTGTGTCCTGTATGGAGATAAGTAATTCTGAAATCACTTAAAGACCCTGAGGATCCTTTAAAAGCTTCAAAAAGCAAATTACCACCAAGAGACAGCTAGTTTCCGCTTAAGAGGCTGAGAACAAGATCCAGTTAAGTATATGCATGCACATTTATTATTCTTAGCTACTTGTTCATTAATTTGTTTAAGGTTTTTAACCAGTACCTTTCATCTTTTTGCAATATGTTATATCCTCAAAATTCCTTAATTGGAAATGGGATTCAAGGCAAATTCTGATGGAGGCCAAGAATATGGACTCCAAGGGGAAGCCCCCAATAACCATGGACCTAAAGACAGACTATACCCATCAGAATCTCAACAAATTAATAATGTTTGCTATATTTCACCTATGCCAACCTCACTCTCTGTTGGAGAATCTAATGGTAGTTTTCAGAAGGCAGCAAGAACCATGGACAACCCAATTCTACCAAGACCTGAAATGATAGCTGACTCCCAGGCAGGAGATGAACCAAACATAACGCATCATATAGGACCCAGGAGAAACCACAGAGGAAGTGTTGAGATGAGCAAGAGTGCTGCTTCCACAGCAAGCTCAACAACCTATGCAAGGGTAATGGTGACAGACCCCAAGGATACTAAAATAGTCCAAAGTAGAAACCAAAACACTCAAGTCCTCAACATTAAGCCGACTTAAAACTCACCCAACATGGCTTAGGGAACTTTGCAGAAGAGGGATCAGACAGATTGTAAGAGTCATGGTTGGGGGAATATCAAGAGACATTGCCCTGCCTTCTGCCCCCACCCGAAATAAACCTCTGCTTGCACAACTCAAAGCCCTCCATCCCATGGAGCATTCTGGCCATCCCACTGAGGAAGAGAGTCACTGGAATAGGGGCAGGGAGGAGAGAAATGGAGATACTAACAAAAGACTTGTACACACAGATTTTCTACTTATAAATAATAATTATAAATTCTCAAAAAAATTCAATGCAGCTAATCTGAAGAGATGGCAACACCATTCCCTTTGACACTCTAAAACTGACTGCTAAGCCCTCAACCTGAAACACAACCTGCTGAAGACCTCAAACTACTAAGACTCTCTTAAAGTGTCAGTACCCATTCAATTTCAAAATATATTCCACCTCTCCTCTTGTACTTTTTAAAAATTAGATCTTTATTATCCACAATCAGATACACTGAATGAGCAAATAATGTGTTGGTATCCCCAATTCCCCGATTGCCCTCCTCTCTGTCCCCAATTAGCTGGGTATCGTCCTCCATAGGCAAACTGGATCAATCCATGGGGTAGGAGGTTATGGATAGCTGGTTCCACCCCTCTTTGTATGTTGTTACTGAGGGGGACTATGTCTCTGGATATTCTCCCCCACGATGGATCTTACAATCTTTCCACCCCCTCTTCTGCTCAGTTCCCTGAGTCATGATGGGTATTAAGACTGCTGTTGAGGTTTTAGGGGCCTCTGTAATTCTGCTTTAGGTTGTGTTGAAAATTGTTGGTGTCTGTCTCTCTGGCTTATCCTGGGTTGATTGATTGGCTGTGGTTATAGGCCTCTTGCTTATCCCGCCATTCTCTGTGGTGTTTCATGTGGAGCCTTCACGGTAGGTCTGGGGTGGCTCATCTCTTGCCAGGATGTCAGCTATCGGCCTATGGCTCATTGGTAGGGTTGGAAAGGCCATGGCTCTCTCTCTGCATTCTGAAAAAATACAAACAGAATCTTCATTGGATAATGAGATTAGTATAGGTTAACTAAGATACACATTGCTGAATTGGCTCAGTTCTATTGTGAGTGGCCTCTTTGTAGTTCACTGGCAAATGTAGTGATATTTTCCACAAAAGTTTTCTGAAACACAAATGGGTTAAATATGAATGAATCGTCTTGAAAAAGAATTTCATATCATACAACCATATTAAATTAGAAAGTGCATAAAAAGGTTGTGTTGATTAAGACATCTTCCAGCACTGCACTAGCTATCATCTGGGGGTTGGTTACAATTCTGGACCTCACAGGGTCTCATGGTGCTGATACATGGCTTTCTGTGGTTTCTTCAGCAACAGGATCTTACCTTATGCCTGGGGTGGGTTTTAAAGAGCATTGACAGAATCCTGTCTTGTTTTTGGGACCTCATAGGTCTCTTTGGTCAAGAGCTCATTGAGGGAAGGAGCCAATGACTGGGACCAAGAGTTGCAGGTCTGATCAATTTTTCATGGGCTTAGAATCTCTCCCCTTCTATTCACGGCCCCTCTTGCTAGACAATGCCCACTTCTTGCTCAATAGGTTACAGTATGCAAGTAAGGACTTTGTGATTTTGAATCATTACTGGTTTAGCTTAATGTATCAGTCTCTCCCTTCCCCACCTCACTCTTTGCTCCTCTTTCACAGACTCTCACTTCTCCTGATTGGTTTATGTAGTTTCAGGTTAACCTGGTTAAAAACTGCATATGAGGGAGAATATTCAGTGTTTGACTCTCTGTTCTTTTGTGAGTTTGCTAAATCTGCTACAAGTCAGTCCATTTTTCTCTAAATTTCAATGTCATTTTTCCTTTCCATTGAGTAGAATTCCATTGTGTACCACAACTTTGATATCCATTCATCCAGGGATGGCATTTGGGTAGATTCCAATTCCTGGCTATTGTGAATTGAGCTGCTATAAACATGGTAACCCAAATGTCTCTGTGTTGAGGTGTGATATCTCATGGGTAGATGCTTTGTAGAGGAATAGCTAGGTCCATTGGTAGTTATATTTCCATTCTGTTCAGGAGTGTCCAAACAGCTTTCCATAGTGGTTGAACAAGTTTGAAATCCAACCAGTAGTGAATGAGTATTCATTTTCCCTGCATCCTTGTCAGCAACTATTGTTATTGGATTTCTTCATGATTGTCATTCTGACTTGAAATTTCATTGTAGTTTTGATTTGCAATTTCCTGATGCTTCAGGATGCTGAGCACTTTCTTAAGTGATTAAAGGCCATTTATGTTTCCTCCTCTGTGAATTCACTGATGAGATCAATGCCCCATTTTGTGAGAGGGCTGTTTGATCTTCTTCTTCTTCTTCTTCTTCTTCTTCTTCTTCTTCTTCTTCTTCTTCTTCTTCTTCTTCTTCTTCTTCTTCTTCTTCTTCTTCTTCTTCGTTCTTGGTAAGTTCTGGAACTTAGACCTCTGCCTGAGTTATAACTGGCAAAACATCATCATTGGTTCTGAGTATGGTACATTTGTCTCTACAGAAGCTTTTGAGATTGATAAGATCCCATTGGTTAAGTGAATGTTGCACTTCCTGGGCTAATGGAGATTTGCTCAGGAAGTTTTTCCCTACTCCTTTCTCACATAGTATTCCTATTTTTTTCTTCCAGGGTTTTGAGGGTTACAGGTTTCATGTTGAGGTCCCTCATCCATTTGGAGGTGATTTTTGTGCATGGTGAAATTTTTGAGTCTGTTTTCATTTTTTGCATGTGTTTATCCAATTTGTCCAGCAGCATTTGATGAAGATGCTATCTACAGACCAGAAAACATTGTTGGAATCTTTGACAAAGATCAAGTAACTGAAGTTATTTGATTAAGAGCAGGCATCTTCAATTCTAGTCCACTGGTCTGTCTGTTTGTTTTTAATGACTTGTGTATGTTGAATCATCCCTACATCCTACTTGTCAAGGTGAATAATATTTTTTGATGTGGCATTGTAGCTGGTTTGCGAGGATTTTGTTCAGGATTTTTTGCATCAGTTCATCAGGGATATAGGTCTGTAGTTTTCTTTTTTTGTAGCATAATTGTCTGGTTTGGGGAATAGGGTGATTCTAGCTTCATAGGAGTTTAGAAGCCTTCCCTCTTTTTCTATACCCTGAATAAGCTTCAGAAAGATTGGTTTCAATTCTATGACGGTTTGGTAGAATTCAGTTGGGAATCCATACAGTCCTGGACATTTGCTTTTGGAGAGATTCTTGATGATATTTTCAATCCCCATGGATGTGACAAATTTATTTAAGACCCCTATCTGCTCTGGGCTAAACTTTGGTAGTTTGTAGGTGTCCAGGAATTTATTTCTTGAAGGTTCTCCAATTTTTTGTAGTAGAGGTTTTGAAAGTATGACATGATAATTCTTCTAGTTTCTTTCAGGACTGTTGTGACCTCTCCCTTAATATTTTTGATTTTTTTTTTGGGGGGGGCCTTCCTTATTTTTCACTTGATTAGATTATCCAGGGGTTTGTCAATCTTATTATTATTTTCAAATGACCAACTCATTGATTTTTTTCTATATTTTAAATTGTTTTCTTCATTTCCAATTCATTAATCTCAAGTCAGATCTTAATTATTTCTTTTCATTTTGAGCTCCTAGGGTTGGATTTTTTCAGTTGTTTCAGTGCCCTTAGGAGATTGATTTCAGGTCTGTCTTTATTATAAAGGCATTTAGTGCTTTAAATTTCCCCCTTAGGACTGCCTTCACTGTGTCCCTCAAGTTCTGATAGGATGTGCTTTCATTCTCATCTATTCAAGGAAATTTTCAATTTCCTTTTTGATTTCTTGTATTCATTGCTTAAAAGTGTGTTATTCAGGTGCCAATAGTTGGTGTAGTTTCTGCAACTTTTCCCAATGTTAATTTCTAGTTTTAATGCATTGTGGTCTGATATGATGCAGGGGGTTGCATATATCTTCCTGAATTTGTTGAGGCAAGTTTTATGACCTAATGCATGGTCAATTTTGGAGAAGGTTCCATGCGCTTCTGAGAAGAATGTAAATTCTGTGTCCTTGGATGGAATGTCTATATATATCTGCTATTGCTAGCTGGTCTATGGTGTTGTTCAGCTCCATTATTTCCCTGGTGACTTTTTTTTTTTTTTTGATGATCTCTATAGGGATGATAGTGGAGTATTAAAGTCTCCTACTATGATGGTATTAGAGTCAATATCTGTTTTGCTTTTGAGTAAATTATGCTCTATGTACTGGGGAGCCCTTGAATTTGAAGCATGCATATTTATGTTTGTGATATCTTCTTGTTGGATCGTTCCCTTAATGAGTAAGTAGCGACCATCATTGTCCTTTTTTATTGATTTTGGTTAGAAGTCTATTTTGTCATATATGTGTGTAGGCACACCCACTTTCTTCTTATTATAACATGCCTGGAAAATCATTTTCCATTCTTTTTACACTTAGGAAATTACTGACTTTAGAAATTAGGTACATTTCTTGAAAGCAACAGATGGAAGGGTCCATTTTTCTTATCCACCCTGCTAGCCTGTGTCTTTTTATAGGAAAATTAAGACCATTTACATTCAAAGTTATAACTGTGACGTTTGCTTTAAGCCCTTCCATGTTGGAAGGTTTATGGGGGTTCATGCCTGTACTACTATTATTATCACTTTAGTGTTGCTTATCATGCTTGTTCTCTATTCCTTTCCTGAGGTAGGTTGCTTGTCTCATTTCCATAGAAAAACTCCCATAATGTCTTCTGTAGGTTTGGCTCTGTGTTCAAATAATCAGAGATCTGGCTTGTTTCATGGATTACTTTCAATTTTCCATCTATTATGAGGGATAGCTTTACAGGGTACAGTAGTCTAGGTTGAAAGCTATACTTTTTTATGCCTAGAAGAGCATTGTTCCAAGCCCTTCTGGCTCTCAAAGTTTCTAGGGAAAATTCTGGGGTAAGTCTGATGGGGTTGCCTTTGGAGGTGATGAGCTTTTATTATCTGGCTGCCATGAAGATTTTCTCCTTACTTTCTATGGTTGGTATTTTAACTATGATATGCTTGAAGAGGTCCTCCTTTGGTCCAATCTACTTGGGGTACTGTGGGCACCTTGTATCTATATGGGTTTTTCTCTGTCAAGGTCAGGAAATTTTTCTTGAATAATTCTGTTGAAAATATTTTTATGCTTATGGCCCTGGTTTTCTTCTCCTTCTGGAATCCCCATAATCCTGAGATTGGGTCTTTTTATGATATCCCACAATCCCTTGTATTTTGTTCACTTGCTTTTTTGAACTTATTCAAATTTCTGACTTCCCTCTCATTGTCTTTTGTTTTATCTTCCACATCTGAGGTTCTGTCATCCCAGTTACTGATTCTAGTGGTGAGGGATTCTAGAGAAGTTCCTATTACTTCTATTTGGTTTTTGTTTTCTGAAATTTCTTTTTGAGTTGCCTCTATCATCATGGTGAGATGTGTTTTCATTTCAAGGTTTGATTTTCTTACTGCTTCCTGATACTCATTCCTGTGTTTGCTCATGTCTTCACTTAGGTTAGCTAGCAGATTCTTGAGATCTTCTGTTGGCTGGTTCAATCTCTGATCTACTTAAGTCCATTTGATTCTCCCCCATTATATTAAGCATCATGACAAGGCTTGTGAGCTGACGCTGTACATTTAATAGTTGCTTATCAATTTTTGCTATCATTTACCTCTTTATAGAATCCATGCCAGTATGATCTGGGCTTAGTGTCATCTCATCCTGGAATTGCATCTATTTTCTCTCGCTCTTATAGTTTCACTATTGGCTTCCCAGTTGGGGTTGTCGAGTTAGGTGTGATTTCCTCCACTAGTATACACTTCTTGTGTTGAGATCTGCCCGTTTTTGTTCCACTTGGAGTGGTTGTGTGGTCCTTGTGATGTGTACAATTAAGCAGTGTGGATGGGGTGTGTGCTGGGCTCCATGGAGAGTGTTGAGCACTCACTTGGTCTATCTGGGACTGTGTGAGCCCTCAGATCAGCTGCTGCGCTGGCTAGTGTGTCAGGTCCACACACTATGGTTGGAGCTTAGTGCCCCTTCATGCTGCAGGCACTGCTGGCTCAAGTGAGGATTGGGGTGTTAGGGTCATGCTGTGATGTCCAAAAGAACACACAGTCTGATGCCTGCCAGCAGGTGTGAGCCTAGGATGCATAGGGGAGGCTATGGGCCTGGTGTGCCCACAGACCAGGTGCTGTGCTCCAGAAAGTGAATGGGGATTGAAGTGGCAAGGACTCAGGTCAGAAAGCAGCAGGGGGAACACTGGGCTATGGTGAGAGCTTGGGAATGAGGGTGGAGCAACTCTCCAGCCTTTGCAGGATCAGGGAATATTAGGGTAGCTCCATTTAGGCTGGAGCTGTTTGTCTGGCTTTCATGGGGGTCAGTTCCACCCTTCTCCACTAGGTGGCTGTGCTGCGCCTGCCAGGAAAGCACTATGCCCTTGCTCTTTCCTTCCCCCATTCAGCTTTCCTTCCCCCTCCCCACCTTTTAATCTTTGATGATGAGGCTGGGATGAGCCAATCTCTCCTAATCTCCTTGGCTCCTCTAGGGTCTGGGTGAGGCTACCAGGTGCTGTGTTCAGGTACTGGGTCCTGTGGGCAGGTGCTGACCAAGGACTGATAAGCGGAGCTGGGTCTTACCATTGTATCTTCCACTCAATCAGCTTTCTGCTAACTAAATTTTAGCTTTGTTTACCCCCAAAAAGTTGTGGAGGAATTTGTAGTAAGGCAAAATGCGCTTTTTTTTTTTTTTTACTGTTTTGTTTGTGGTGCAGCTAGGTGCAGAACCACGTGATCCCCTGAGAGGGCAATTTGCTCATCAGCTGGGGTTATAAATTGATTGTGCCTAATTCCTGGCTCTACCTAACTTGCCTGCCAAGCTAAAAATTTCCTTTCTCTGTTCCAGTTGTCAGAGTGATAGCGTAATTTACCTCTGCCTGGGCTGGAGATCCACCATCTTCCCAGAATCCCCCTCCTCATATACTTTTTAAATGGCTTTAAGTTTCTGTGAAGAACTGATCTCCATGACAGTTGTAAAATATTAAACTTTTTTTTTTGTTTCAATTGGAAAATGGTTCTCCTGACGTTTAAGTACAGCCAGCATTTGACATTGTGAATTATTTAGTGAGACACAGCAGAAGCAAGTAGACCAATTACAACTTGGATGTCAGAAACTTGCTTGAGTAATTTCAGCACACATGTGACTGATTTGAAAGCATGTGCTTTTTTTTTTGCAGGTGAAACAATTACATAAAAAAAACCTACAAAAGTGGTAGAAAATGAAGACCATTTCATGTGCAGTAATTTGCAAAGTACTATAGTACATACAAATCACTTGCATACACAAATATAAATACATTTATATTACATTCACTATATTTTCATAAGCTTCAAATTACCTGCTGACAGCAGTGGGATGATGGGGTGACTTGATTGAACTGCCTATGAAAATTGCTAATTTATCACTAGTTTCTTCCAACTGTCTTTTAGAACAGTTTGTGATGAAATGTCCTGTGCATGCATTACTAAAATGTTAGGAAGTATGCACATATTAATTTCAGTTCTTCCCTTTTATTCCCAGACCAAGAAAATGTACAAGAAAAATGGACTGCAGAAATCAAATAAAATACCACTTATAAGTTTCTTCTGAAACATGCCTTTTGAAAAAGTGGAGAGCTTTGAGACAAGCATTCTTTCCACTAATGATTTTAAAAATTGAAATGAAATACATTATAAGTCACATAAATTTCTATAGAAAGTTATAGGTAAAATCATGATCTCAAGTATCAGAAGACAATTTACAATGCCTTATGGTCTTTGAAGCCTAGTTAACAATATTATTAAACATTTTTTTTTGAACTTCAAAAGTTCATGGAATTTAGAAAAGTCAAAGAATTCATTATGAATCATGTATCATTTTTGGACTTCTCACATGCTTCATCAAAAGGTGAAAAGTGAGAGAAAAAATAAGAGAAGTGATTATCCATGAATATGGAAATATATTTCTTCTGTTTCACAAATTAACTCAATGTATTGGATTCCTGAATGTAAAAGTGAGAGATGCTAACAGTCAAAGCTGTCATCACATGGTTTGTGTATCTTCTTAGGTCCCAGGCAAGGGGAAAAAAATCAATAAAAGCAGATGGAAAACAGCAGGGGCAAGGTTTTTGAAGTGAGAAATTCATTCAAGATGATGACACTATTACTGCTCAAGATGGAAGCAAGGAAATGTGATTAAGAGGAATAAGCAATGAAAATGCAATAAATCAAGGTGAATGATAGGAAGCTGAATCCAAAGAATAAAGTAGTAACCATGGATTCATTCATATAATTCATATATAGTTATAATTGTTTATCACTCTCTTAAAGATATAAGAAGGTATGAAAACAGTAGAACTTAAAAGGCAATACCATTTGTCCAATGCTTTGATGGTATTTATCTTAAAAAAAATCTATTGCATTTTGTTTCAATTGCTGCAAACTTACTGTTGCAAGGAACATATTTCAGGGAGTATTCTTTGTCTTCATTTATTTTTGATCTTTATAACTGTGGTGTGGGATTCAATTTTCCTTCATAAGTATGTGCTCTGAATTATAGGTCCTCAGCTCTTGGTAATTTTGGAATTGGAGCCTCCAGGAGGCACCGTGTTGTTGGAGGTGAGATTGTAGGTGTTATAACCAGCTTCCCCTTAACAGTGTTTGCCACACTCTTCTGCTGTTGCTGTCCACCTGATGTTGGCCAGGAAGTGATGCTGATGGCATGTCTGCTCATGCCATCATTTTCCCCTGTCATCATGGAATTATCTCTTGACTCTGTAAGACAAAA
The DNA here is from genome assembly GCA_004024765.1 of Zapus hudsonius. Classification (NCBI taxonomy): domain Eukaryota; kingdom Metazoa; phylum Chordata; class Mammalia; order Rodentia; family Dipodidae; genus Zapus; species Zapus hudsonius. The sequence continues at coordinate 26,618 of PVHP010019225.1, forward strand.
TACACCCTTTCCTCCTGTAAACCGCTATTGCTACAGTGCTTTCTGATAGACACAAAAAGTTGACTGTAACAATAACCAAGATATTTATCATGCTTCCATTATATTCCATATTAAACTTGGTTATGAAAATAATATTCTGCCTTCTCATTCTGTCTGGCCACAGGCTATTTATGTTTCTTCACAGCCTCCATTAGAGGAAAATATACTTGTTTACCACCTTATATAATTTTTAAAAAATATACTTTTTGAAACCTGAAAGATTTTAGTTCATATCCTTTCTTTCATCTTGCTAATTTCATTTAGGTTTACAAGTGTTAAACATAGCTGTTCTATCCTCTGAGGTCCAATTCTTTTTAACTGAGTGTCAACAAGAACTATCATATTTCTTTCTTTAAATGACTCCTTTCATTTCAGGTTTACTTTTCACTAACTGTTCCATATCCAACTTCTCATATATGTTGGCATTTGGAACTATTTCCTAACCCTCTATCACAAATTCTAGTTATTTAACTGAAATGGCTGTGCCAACTACAACCACTTCTGGATTTAGGGAAGGAGAAAAAATATTGAGAAAGATTATCACAGTGGTGACATTGATCTGAAAATGTTTAATGGACAGAAAAAAACCCATAAATGTAATAGGGATAGGTCTTGATTGAGGATGATGGAGAGGTGTGGATGAGGCAAAATCATGGCAGTGTAAGGAGAAGAGCTTGTTAAGGCATCACCTCAGGAAGGATCACAGCAAGGTCAGTGGGAGTGGAAGTAGAGGAGTTTATTAATCCAGGGTCTGGAGTGAGATCACTCCTAAAAAGCACCAGTCTTGAGCAACATTCCACTTTCGCTTTTATACATTTAGTAGCAGAGAGGCGGGGTGAAGTAATTAAGCAGAACTTTCCAGGAGTAGCTGGGATCAGCACAAGAATGTGGTACAAAAGGAAAATTCAAAACTGAGCATGTGCAATCATGCCGTTTCAAAAATTCTTAAAACAACATCTATGATGTTTTAAAACATACTTGGCAGTCTGTGTCATTACATGAGTCAAAATAACTTTTCGGAACACAAACAATTCCGAAACCATGCAAATCAATTATTCCTGTAGTTTTGTCCTGTCTGTTACCCACGGAAACACGCTATCTTAGCATAAACTATCTACTCTGCCTTATCTTCAAGGGCTCCTTTCAGCACGGTTTTCTTAGAGACTCTATGCTGCTAACCAGAGAGAGGAGTTCAGCTTCCCTGCAGTTGACTCTTTCAGCAACCTTACTGTTTTTATTTATTTTCATTGATACAACTTTCCATAACTAACTCTTTTTCTGCCACAAGCTTATCAGTCAGAACAAGTCTTTAAGAGAAAGCAATTTCCTGACAAAGTTTAGCTATGAGCCCAAAATGGGACTCTGGGAACAGAGTGAATCTTACTGAAAATTGGTGGGGCTAAGTAATAGACATTGAGCACCTGATCAGAAAAAAAGTCTACTTAAATTTAAACCCATTAAATTGCAAATATTTGAAGCTGTGAAATTGTTCTTTATAGAACGAATTTCTGCTTATATTCATGACATTTATCTATTTATTTCCCATTGTATTATTGACAAAAGCTCTTACTTTCAGTACTGCTTTATTGTCACATTCTATTATACATCATATGTTCTATATAACCTATATACTTTGACCCATATTGTGTTATAATTTAAAAATCCACAACTTGAAGGAGTTATAATTTAATTTAAAACATAGATGCTAGTCATATGTAGAGTTCATGATAAAAAATGATTAATCACTGACTTACAATGATGGGAGCTACATTGTAAATCTTTGAAAATCGAGATATTTTCCTGGTATCTCTATTTTAAATCATCCCACTGGGAGGGAAAAATAAAATGTTTTGCAAACTTATTTCTGTAATTGATTAAGTAATTCTTTGCTAAAACAATGCTTGATTTTTCCTCAGAATGTTTTGATCAGATTCCTTGTATTATTATTTTTGCTTTTTAAATTAGAAAAGTTAATTCCAAATGAACACTAATGTGGTGGTTGAATAGAGTATTTTCCTCCCCTCAGCTTCATCTGACACAGGCGCCATGTGGGCACAGAGGCATTTGGTCTACTTGTCCAGCCCAGCAAGCCAATGAAGCTGTTACATTTCAAGACTCCAGATAGGAAAACACAAACCTATAATAATCTCCAGCAGTGTCCAAAAAATCTAAATTAAAGAACATTTTATATTTGATACCAGAGATCACAGGATTTCAGTGAACAACAATTTATCTACTTTCACACCATCTTCCATTGAGGAAAGTGAACGATGAAGGAAATATTTCACTGCTTTCCAAAAACAGAAAGCATCACATAAATCAGCTATTTCAATTTTTTGCCTTGAGATCATTTTTAAAGAAATTTAAGTAATATTAAGGGGGTTATAGAGATCAAAATAGAGTTAAATTTTTAAGTATAATACATCCTACTTTCTTTGGATAGCTTTATTTTAATTAAATAATTTTGACTTTTACCCACAGTGCCCACCCACATCAGCTTTCTCCCATGGTTTCTTTCCATTGGCCATTCCTACTGAGTAAATGGAGTCTAATTTGTCCTTATCAGAACTTTACTCTCTGAGGCTCTTTGCAGATGCATGAAAAATGAAGACAGGACCTGCTCCCTTCTGGCTCCACACAGGAATTCACAGCAATTCTTGATAGCAACAGTTCCAGTGGGTTTACTTCTTTATCAACTGAAATTATATTTTCTTAATCATTTTATCTCCATCTCAGGCATTTGTTAGAAGAACATTTATATTTTAACACTCAATAAAGACCATAAAAGGAAATATATGATTGATAAAAATGTCATTTTAAAGACTTAATTCCACTACACAGATGTGTATTACATCCTTAATACGGATATATATATATATATATATATATATATATATATATATATATATATATATATATATATATATGTGTGTGTGTGTGTGTGTGTATGTATATGTATCATGTAAATGTATAGGAGGAAAAGGATAGTATGTTTTATTAGCATTCTTTTTGGAGATGATGTTTGATAAAGTCGTACCATCATATACTTTCAGAATTCATATGATGGGATGCATAATTGTTTTTCCTTTAAATAATTATACAGCTCTGTGGGGCTTTTCATAATTTTGTTGATGTTGACCCTGAAAGCTCTCTTAGGGGCTCTGCTCTGTAAAAGAAACCCTTTATTCAATGTAAGGGTTACTTTTTCTACACTGCAAGTATTTTCATTGCTTTGGTATAACAGCTATGTTTTCCTTTTAACAATAATTTAATCAATAAAATATAAATTATCTGATTTCTTTATATCCTTCCCCCTTCATAGGATTAAGGGATGGGTTCCTTTGAATGTCGTAGTTTTCAATGTTATCCAAACATTTCAATTTTTTTGAACTTGACCATAGTCAAATTCATCCCCATGGCAGATGCTTAATGATGATATTTGATTTAAGAGTATATTTATGACTTGTTTGCTAAACACTGCCATATTATCTTACAGAGATAGAAATAGATATTTTCTGAAATACTCCATTTTATGCAACTTTTGACTGTATGTAAAAACTTGTTATGATTAAATCCCAATGAGAGATATGTTGTCTTACTATGTTTTATTTCAGTAGATAAACTGGGAATTGGAAAATTGCATTCAAGGAGGACTCACATAAGCCATATAAATCCCTTCTCTTAATACACCCTGCCATGACTGAAAAGTAAAAGCTTTAGATGAAGACATTTTTCACTTTTGTTTATTTATATGCTGGAGAAACCTACTCAAGAGTATTAGCTACAAATAAAATTTATTTCTAAAGCTATCATAGCTAAAACAAATTTCATTATTTTATAATATAATTCATAAAACTTCAGATATCTCATTTTTATAAATCCAGAAATTCTGAACCAGAAAGAATGAATATGAAGTTCAATAATTTCTTACACAGAAATCAATCCATAGTATATATGCAAATATTTATAAAACTCCTGCCATTATAACCATAGTGCAAACTCAGGAGTGAGAGAGGCGAGGGAAGAGACAGAGAATGAAAATGACTTGGCAAAGCAGTCAACTGTGGTCACTGAACATCATCAAAGCCCTTCTATTTAGAGTGTTATTATCATGGCTAGTATGGTGTTATAATAAGCAGTTCCAAAGATTGAGGTGGGGAGATTGCTTCAAATTTATGTGCATCTGGGCTAGAGATCGACTAGTAGGCTAACCAGGGCTATATCGCAAAAGATTGTCTCAAAAAAATAAATAAACACAATAAATAAATAAAATCATCAAAAATGCTACCAAAACAACATAGAATACTAATTTTATATACTAGCACAAATAAAAAAGAATTTTATTTCTTTGTTCAAACAGGAAAATATATACTATACTAAATTCATATGAAACACTGACAAAAAATCCTTTCTGTTTTTTTATACAACCATGTAATGTTTAAATCAAAAATTCAAAGCTTTCTTTTAACACAAAGATCACACACAATGTGGTTTCAATAGAGACCTTTCCCTTTGTCCTGATGTCAGCCTGGTACCTCCTGTATTATGCAAAGAATGAAAGCCATGGCATGAGGTATGTATCTGGAAACTTTTATCATAGTTTTCTCTTTATTCAATATTATGGTGTGGCTTAGTTCTTTACTGGTCAGAGGGGAGAAAGTAAATCAGGCAGGAGAAGGATATGTATTCCTACATGCTCATGGCTATACTTTTTTTTAAAGATTTAAAGAGAATGCTGTACACTTTCAAAAAGGTTGTTTGTTAAAGATGGGCCACAAGAAAGCTACACATCTGCAGAGACCTCCTGTCACCCTCCCCACTGTTCCTATTCAGAGAAACTATAACAGCATGATAGGACAGCAAGGAGCTAGCCTACCAACCAAAATGCTAGTTTCAAACTTAAAAAGCAAATGAAGTATCAGGTTTGAGGTATAAAAGAAATACATGTTTTTCCTGTATAAGTATATTCAGGTTGTGGACCTTTTAAAACAGAGAAACAGAGAAAACACAAGGACTGAAAATGGATAGTAAGACATAGAATGTACCAAGAACAATAAATTTCTACCAGATTCATTTTTATAGAAGCAAACTGTGGATTACCATTCATGTTAAATAGAATATCCATGAAATCTTCTTCCATTGGCTGCCTAGCCTTTTCAAAATACTAGAAGATAAATTAATACAGAGGAATGATTCCCTGATTGGAATTTAGAAGCAAAGAATCATAAAATGATAACTGTTGCTATATCATATTAAGTGAGCTTGGTCAATAGATATTTGCAGCAGAAGAGATTAGCATGAATCCAATCTTGGGAACATCTTAATAATTGGCAAATGAAACCTAGATGATTAAATTGAGAAATTTTATCTTATCTGCACTCTGGGTTCCCTTCTAGAAGAATCAAAGAATTGATAATATTTGGGCTCATATAATTTATTCATCATTCATAAAGTAATTCAAGGTCCCATTTGTGATCTTGC
>PVHP010019226.1:0-32171 GCA_004024765.1 Zapus hudsonius
AAGGCCCAGCTCCACCACCCCTGAGTGTACATCACCATCACTCTTTACTATTGCTCAGACAAATTTGTTGCCGCTGTATTCACAATAGCTAGAAGATGGAGTCAGCCCAGATGCCCAACAACTGATGGAAGAATAGTGAAGATGTGGAGCATATACACAATGGAGTTTTATAAGCAGTGAAGAAAAATGAAATTTATGGGAAATGGGTGGATCTGGAAAAAAATTATACTAAGTGAGGTAGCTCAGGTTCAGAAAGACAGAAGCCCCACATCCTCTCTCATATGCAGATGGTAACATGGAATATCAAGATTTGTGTGTGTGAACTGGAGCAGTAGCAGAGGCCAGAAATATAGAATGTGGGCTGGAGGGAGGAGAAGCAGGGAGGAGTTAGGGGAGGGTTAGTAATATATAGGCAAATGGAAGGACAGATACAGGGGTGGAAATATCAGCTAATTAAAATATAGTTATGAGAGAGAGAGAGAGAGAGAACGTGGGAGAGTGAGTTGGGGCTGAAATATTTCACTGAGGTAAAAAAAAAAAAACTTACCCCAAAGCTATAGGTCATTACAGGTAAATTTCCATGCCACAGATGGGCTACACATATTCCCAATGAGTTTGGTCTGAGAGGTTCATGAAGTTTCCAAAACAGTACAGGCTACTGCCAATGCTCTTGGAGACCCACCAGAAATAGAGAGTAAGATCCTATGCAGGAAATACCACACACTTTAGTCACAAGACACAGAGAAAGCAAGAGGGAACTGAGCTAGAAGCCACCCTTCTGCTGGCTATACTAGAAAGTGCTCCACAGGCTGCTGGGGAGAAAAGTCAGCAACTGTCCTCACAAGCAGTAGATCCTGCAAACCACACAACGAACCATGAGGAAATGGGGGCATTGGTACAGCAGTTATGGGAGCAACCAACAACTCTGTGATTGGATTTGAGGCCCACTTAGTGGGATGGAAATCATACCTGGTACTGAAAACCATGTCAAATGCTTAAAGCTTAGAAAGAAATAAGACCCAGCAGAAAGCTACCACTGTTCTTTAGCTAGATATGTTGAACCCACCAAACTGCCTCCTAAATGCATATGTTTCTGCCAATTGATTAATGTTATTCTCACTTTTGGTTAGAGGAGCTTAGTTTTATAGATGGAAGTGAATTCTGAAGAGACCTAAGGCTCTTCAAGGGCATGAGAAGAGAAAGCCCCGTCCTTAGCACTAGGCAAATCATATCTGACACACCCAGCAAGACTCTATAGCTTGCAGAGAAAGTGGTAGAAAGAATATTAGTGTGGCTTTCTCTGCTGTCCAGAGAAACTTAAATAGGGAGATGATGGTCGACACCGAGGAGACTCACAATGCACTGAAGCTGAAAATAAGAGGTTGTCAAGAGCTCAACTCTAGATGAGATGTCTCCATCACACCCTCCAAGGCTCAGGGAACATTGCAGAAGAAGGGTCAGGAGGATATAGGAAAACATACCTTGAAACACCATCCCTCTGGTCATGAACCTATTCCACGACCTCACAAGGGTTGTGTTTGCCCCCACAAGACCTGCACGATTTTGAGTCCATCAACACTTTGACATAGAGGAAAGAGGAGGAGAAATGTCCAAGACACCAATGAGAAGGACTCCTTGGGAAGATGGCGGAGGACTGGGAGGGACAAGGAGCGTAATAGAACAAGATAGGGTCAAATTGTAGCATGTGCAGAAACTCTTATTTAAAATGTTTCCAAAATAATGTAACAGGGCTGGTGAGATGGCTTAACGGTTAAGGCTTTGCCTGCAAAGCAGGACAGGAGTTTGATTCCTCAGTGCCCATGTACAGCCAGATGCACAAGGTGGCTCATGTGTCTGGAGTTTGTTTCCAGTGGCTGGAGGCCCTGGTGTGCCCATTTTCTCTCTCTATCTACCTCTTTCTCTCTCTAAAAATAAATAAAATATTTTTTAAATAATGTAACAGGGTGGATTTAGGGGAAAAGCACCTTGACAGAAGAACTTCTTTCTCAGTGCTAGAATGGCACCGAGCTGACACCCAGAAATGGAGGAGAGAGGCTAGAAAGAATATTCCAGGAAAAAACCAGCCATTCCTTAAGAAACACTCAGGAAGAGCTTGGAATACTGTTCAGAAAGGTGGTTCTCAGGTAAGGGTGGCCCTGTGCTGGACTCTGCACATAGCACTGGTTAAGAATTCATAAGTCTTGAGTTCTGATGTGTGTCTTCTCTCCAATCAGCTGAATGGTACTGAATAAGTTGCTCTTCTTCTCTGAGGTTGGTTTCTAGAGCTGTAAAAACGTGGACCATATCTCACATGGACTATGCCAGGATCAAGTTCAATGGTGAATGAGAAGAGCTGTGGAAACTATGAAGCTGTGGTCATGCAGTTTGTGTTGACACAGACAACCGAAGCTCATAGAGGATTCAGGATGAGAAGTAAATCTTGAAATTCCAACACTGAGAGACAAAGTAGAGCTGAGGAGCCAGCCGCATGTGGGATCTGGTTGTACATGGTGCCTGTTGGTCACATTCCTGCTTCTAGTCTTCTGCCATTAATATTGAGACACTTAATAAACCTGGAGTAGTTCAAGCAGAAGACAATGTGCCTGTGCAGTGTCCCGTGTCCAACTCTTCTCAAGACGAGACAGGCTTCTGTCAAAGCACTCGACTACCCACTGAGGTAACACAATATAGGAGATTACAGTCACCTGGGAAGGGCTGAGGTAAGCAGGTGTTCTGCAATTATAAATTCTAACAGTACATGTTAACACCTTGTGGGTCTGAATGTAAGTCCTGCATCTCATTCCATAACCTCTGCCTTTTGTTAGTTGTTGTGTCCCAGCCTGGCTGAGCGACTTTGGACTAAGTTTTAGAATATAATATGCAGCTGGAAGAGGTGGCTCACACCTTTGGTCTGAGCACAAGCATGGTAACACATGCCTTTGATCCTAGTGAGCCTTTGTCTCCAGGAGGCAGAGGTGATAGAAGTGAGTGCTAATAAGCTTTGTTCCTGCTTGCTGAGCTTCTTTTGAGAGAGATAAGGCTATACAATGCAGCCTTGGGTTATATAAGGTTTGGATACTGGAATAAAGATTTGAGATTTGCCCGACTTATCTCCGGCTGCGCTTCACTTCTCCCCGATGGAGCCCGTCTCCTGCTGGCAGGCGAGACTTGGGCTACCCCAAAGGGGGCCGGGGGCCATGACCCTCTCCCCAACAGTTAGTTTGAACTCAGATAAGCTGTGCCTCTAATCAAGCCCAAAGTGGAGTCATCTGATGCCTGAGTCATCTAATGAATGCTGTAATTTTGCCCCAAAGCCATGGTTACTGATAACTTTATAACAGCCTCTTACCCTCAAATAGTGACTATGCAGACTGAAAATGATACAGCTCGGTTGGAAATTCTAAAATATTTCAAGTACCAAGAAACTGGAGAATTTGGGATGTTCCATAAACAGCCAAAACAAGTGTGGATTCTGCTTATATCTGTTCCAGAAGAACGGAAGTTCCAGCAGTGAATTAAGTGCCTCTGGCCAAAAGAGTCACTGCTGACTGGCACCAAGGGCTCAGAGAGGATCTTCGACTGTCAGGGCAGCTAGATCATCTGGACCTGGTGTGGCTGGTGTCATTGAGAACCTAAGGGGGTGGATGCGTCCAAATCCCAGGTATCTAGCCTGTGACCCTGGGCGGCAGACCCTAGAAATGGGTGAAGAAATAAATAACACGGTTCTTCCACAGACTGTGTGACTTCCTTACTTGGTCTTCCAGCTGTCCATTTCATTTCAGCCCTATGCTACTTACGTGTGCAAGCCAGTCTGAAGAACTATCTCACTGTTTTACATGTGTATGAATATATAGTGTGAACACATATGTATATGTGTTTGCTCGTGTGTGTGCTTGTGTGTGCGTGTGTGTGTGTGTGTGTGTGTGTGTGTGTGTGTGTAGGACAGAAGTTCAAGTCAAATGTCTTCCTTGAACATTCTCCATCATATTTATTGAGGCAAGATTTCCTAAATCCAAGCTCACCCATTCAGCTAGGCCAGCAAATCAGGTCGCTTAGGGGGTCTGCCTGTCTCCTTCTGTCTCCCAAGCATTGGAACCAATGCACAGCAAGGACTTTACTACGACTTCTACCCAATCCAGAACTGCCTATTAAATGGGAGAATCATTCACCAGTTCAGCAGATCATTACTGAATATCCAGGGTTAAAAGGAGGAGACTAGTGTCATCTAACAAATCCTACCCACACACAAATACACAGAATCCAACAACCAGGTCTGAGAACAGAAAGCACTATCTAGAGGTGACCGTCAGCAGAGGACACTGGAGACACATTCTCCTGTGTCACCCTCAAAGCTGCCAGGCCAGCTCTTTGGCCCAGAGCTATCACACTGTCACGTGGGGGAGGATGTGGAAACTCTTGAACTCTGCTAAGGAAGCCACTGTGAGGGCTGCAGGGATCGGCGCCCACCAGGACGTGTGGAAGCTCACTCTGACTTTATGTCTTCATGTAGAGCAATGGAAATGAATATTTAAAGGTATGGAGTCATAAAACTGTGGGATGTGAGGCAAACAGCAGCCTTTGAGGCCAGGCTGCTGCACACTGCTCTGTAATACGCACATGTTTATTGCTCCCCAACCGCTTTTCTGCTCGTTCACAGAAATGCCACCCTGAAAATTGGCACTATGCCCTTCACCCTGGAAGTTGAAAAGTCACAGAGAGCACTTGTAACTATAGAACTGAGTAACGCCAAGGCCAGAGCTCTACAACTGGACCTGAGAGAGCCACCTGATGGACACATGGACACTCCCCTGCAGCCAGCCCTGTCCAGGTGCTTGGGGCTACGGCTCAGCATATTTGAACACCCAGGATGCAGAGAGGGAACCCAAATGTTCCATTCTCTTGCTTCAAGTTGTTTCTCATTTCAACACTTACACAAACATTTTGAACTAGAACTGTACAAGCTGTCACTCAGTGTTGACTTCTAGATTTACATAAATAAACTGCTCATCTGACCCAAAGTAGTGTGCAGCAGATATCTGGCAGAAAGGACATACACGAGAGAATGTGCAGAAATGACAGGCACTGCTAATTTTCTTCTCCTGGTCCATCCAGATACAAATCTCCCAATTCCTCTTCTGTGACTAGACAACGGCCACACGTATGGGCACATCCCATGACTGTGATCACCAAGAAAGGATTCTGGAGCCCCTTTCTCATGACCTCTGGCCTTTGACCTCACTCTCTCTCCAGTGCCTCCTGTTCTGCTACCTCCCCCATCTGCGCATCTTTTTCTCTTAGCATATCCCACATTGAGGTTGATATTGCATGTAGAATCTTAAAACTTCAGTGCCCTCTCATAGCCAAGGAAAAGTACAGAAAAAGGAAACTTTATAATTGACTTCCAAACACCACTGGCTCCAAGGCCCCACAGAAAGCTAGCGGAGAAGTCAGCATCCGTCACAGCGTCTGCTTCCTCCCTATTGGATTGAATGTGACCAGCTCCACCCACCTCGCTTTCCCTGCCAGGAGGAACTAGAACCAGGAATTGTAAGCTGCAACATGCAGTTGAATAATGCACCTCTGCAGACAGCACCGAGCATCACACACACACACCACAGGCATCTGCGTTTAAAACACTCCAAGTGACAGTTCGCTGACATTTTCTTCTCTTTGTTTTACAAGCCAAAAGTCCCACCTGCTGCTGTCCACAGCTCTATAGAACTGCAGAGTGCTGGTTAAATTCTATTTTCTGCTTGATCAGTTAGGAATCGAGTAAGAGACATGCCACTTGGGTGGGTCTGGAAGGATGTTTCCAGGGAGGACTAATGGTCCAGAACAGATGGCCCTTCTGATAGTAGACCAAATATAAAAGAACTCTGGGAGTGAAGAGATGGCTCAGTGGTTAAGGCACTTGCCTGCAAGGCCTAACAACCAGAGTTCAATTCCCCAGTACCAACATAAAGCCAGAAGCACAAAGAGGCACATACATCTGGAGTTTGTTTGCTGCAATTACAGGTCCTGGTCTCTCTCTCTCTCTCTCTCTCTCTCTCTCTCTCTCTCTCTCTCGCTCTCGCTCTCGCTCTCGCTCTCTCACTCTCTCTCTCTCTTGCTCTCTCTTGTAAATAAATAAGTAAATAAACAAATAATAAATAAAGCTCTGAGAGAACACAGGGTCTTCTGACTGGCTGCCCATGCTACTTGCTGATGAGTACGTCTACTCTCTCACTGCCATCCTTCCTTGGCGTTGGTACCTAACTTCATCAGCCTTTCAACATGGACTGAAACAAGCAGTCCTCAATCAATCCCACAGGCCTTCAGTGTCAGGTTGAGAGTGCTGAAGCATCCAGCCTTGTGGATTGAACAGTACTGGGTTCTCAGAAATGCCAGCCTGCAGACAGCCCATTGTTGGACTCCAGCCTTCATCCTATGTGTTGGTTTGAATCAGATGTGCCCCAAAAACTCACGTGCTTTTAATGTTTGGTCCCCAGTTGTTGACAACATGGAGGTAAAGTCTTGCTGGAGGAAGTGTGTTGCTGGGTTTATTAGCCCTTGGCTTGCAGTGTTAGTTGGTTCACTCTCCTGCTGCTCTTTTCCACCTCCTGGGCAGAGGTGATGTCCAGTCTCTGCTCATGCCATGCTGTCCCCTGCCATCATGAAGCTTCCCCTCAAAACTATAAGCCAACTCTGGAGCAGTTCATAACCCCCTAACCTATGGACAGATTCAGTATGCACACCGAAAAAGAATCCCAGTTGGTGGGGGACAGAGAGGTGGGAAACAGGGACACATTCACAAGATTTGCTCATACAATGTATATACTTCTTCATAATAAAGATATTTTTAAAAAAACACTGTCAGCCCAAATAAATACTTTCTCCCATGAGCTGCATTTGGTTGGGTGCTTTATCCCAGCTACGAGAAGGTGACCACAGCATCCTGTAAGCTAATGTAATAAGTCCCCTTTACAATTCATATTCATTCTATAGGTCTGTTCCTTTAAAGAACCTTGACATTATACCAAGCAAACTGATAACCTTCTGACCATAGCAAGGGCTGACCGCCCTGTCTTATCATCCAAGGCAGTTTTAGGTCCTCCTTCATCACTTGCTTCCTCTCTTGCTTTTGCACAATCCAAATGCTTGTTAATATTCCTTCAAAGACAGGTTTTTCAGCCACTCGAGGATTGTGGAACAGCTCAATGTGTTTCGGCTTCATACTTGTCAGGAATCAGTTGAAGGAAGAAATGCAAGGCGGGGGGGAGCTTGAGCTTGAAGTCTTCAGCGAAATGGCAGGCACGCACCAAGCATTTCAGACCCAGGCTTCAGCGAGCCGTCTTTGTCCTCTGCCACCCTTCATTGTCCCTTGTCCTTTCTCTGTCCTGCTCTGTGCAGAGGCCCAAGGAGGAGAACTGTCAGAGCAGACAGGACTGGGCAGCAGGGAGGCAGCCGCAAAAATCTTCCTGCCACTGACGTCTTAATAATCACCAAGTTTTCAAAGAAACTTCCAACCACAAGGAAACTTGGAGACAAAACTGACTTCCAGTGAAAAGCATTTACCTTGCAGTTCTTCTCCCCGTGTACTTTATGACAGCATCACAAGTCTCCTGCCTTGAGTTGAAACCTTGTCAGCTTGTAAAGCGGGATGGAAGAGAGTTAGTGCTGAGGGGAGAGAAATGTCAGTCTGGCATCTAATTGCCTCGGAACCTGTTAAGGAGGTGTAGGGTCCCCAGCCTGTACCCCTGAAACTGTTAGGTGACCCCCTGACTTCTCAGAATGGTCAAGGCAGGAACCTCTCTGCAGCCAAAGGTTATAGTCTGCATACAGGGTGCTGAGCTGATCCGTGGGAGTCTGGCCCCTCTGTGTTCTGCCCTCCACCCCTGACCAAAAGGAGTCTACATAGTCCTTTGAGTGTGAGTGAGAAGAGGGCCATGCTCCAGTGTCCTCTCTTGGGCGCTGCTTCCTCAGCTTATCAATGTCAGGAAGAAGGCAAGAAGTGGACGGGAAGAGGTAGAAGTTGTACTTTTCCCCCTCTGCACCTTTCTAACCATAGCCTTCCTCACCCAATGTCCTTTTGGACTCTGCCCTCTCCACACCAGATATTGGCTTCTTCTCAAAGCTCTCCTCACAGCCTCTGTCACCCAGAAAATCACCCTGTTCTTCCAGTCACTAAGAATCTCATTTCCAGAACTGAATCCTGCTGATCAGATAGATCAACAGGCTCTGGTCCAGGAATATCACTGACCAGAGAGGGCCCCTACTCCTAACTCTATCCCGACACTGGGATGGGGTCTTTCCCTCTGCCTGTGGTTCAGGTCTGCACTGTACAGAAGAGCAGGAATGGCTTTCCTTTGTTCCAAACCTCTCTGTTACTGATGGTCTCTGTCTGCATGCTTCCAGGTTCTTGGCACCTTATTCAAAAATTGAGGCAAAGCAGTAGGAAAGTTCATTAAGAGCAAAGCAACAGTACACCACCAAAGAGGGCAAATGGTCAACTGAATACTCAAGGGCCCCAGATGATTGTTCAGGACTTCTTTTTAAGGAGCCCACAAGAAGTAAGGGTTGCTTAATAAGGGGTATAGTTTGGGATGTTCTCTGTTCTGAATGATCAGCTTAAGCTATTCTCCATTGCACATGTTCTTTCCCATGATGCATCTGATTTTAATCCAATTATGCACAGGTATGAGATGGCAGATAGGGGATTCTTACTAAAAGTCCTCTTAGGGGACTCACTTTGTCTTACTATACATGTACCCCAAGCCAGTTCAGGCCAGATGGACCCCCTGCCTGGAAATATCTAAGAAGAAAGTTGAATAGGAACTGACTGCACTTGGGAAAGAGATTCACATTCCTTTCCTTGGAGTGAGAAGTATACATAGCTCAAAGCAAGTGGGGTCTCAGGTTGCCAACAGTTTCCCAGGTTCATCGGTATGGAACACCGATGTGTGTGTGTGCACAGTATCCAGGACTGCTAAGCTGTTTCCCGATGCTTGCCTGCCTCATCTCAACTCTGAGTAAAACTGCTCCCTTCTGTACCTTGCTCTCTGCCCAGGGAAGTCAGTGGTTTTTGGTGCCACTTTGAAACCTCAATCCTGGTAGTTCTTAATAGTTCACAGCTTTGGGGCAGTTTCAGAGGACAGGAAAATGACATTTGTCATCAAGATTACATAAATCACATCTATACCAAAGCCAGGGAACAAAATATATCACCAGGTGGTGCTAAGGGTTCCAAGATAACTATCAACAACTCCTGACCTTCCCCTCACAGGAACCTAGGGAAAGGGGTCACTGTCAGGCAAGACATCCAGGCTGGGGCAATTCAGTCTTAGCCGGGCCTTTCTTTGGAGAAATAGAAGCCTGTGTGCTACTCCAGCAAAACAGGTGCATTGGGAATGAAAGCTTGCTGCCTGGCCACAACTTGGGTCTAAACACAAGGCAGATCCTCAGCTTTTCAGAGTTCCGGTTCATTGTTGAATGAGATAGTGGCTAGATGCTTATTATGAGAAAATCAACATTTTAAGGAAAAAGAGAACACTGTCCAGACCTTGGATGTGTTGTGGGACTACCAGGACCTGGACAGGACAAAAAAGAAGCACAGAGTTTCGCAAAAGAAGATGGGGGGCTCGCTAAGTCATAGAAACAAGGGTCAGAGGGGAAAGGGTAGAACAGGAATGCAGCCAAGTGAAAGTGGGCGATGATGGCCACTAGACTAGACGTACACCAGGGGGCTCTGCGTGGAAATGGCAGCTCCATCCAGGGAATTCAAGTAGTAACTGAGGTAGTCAGAGGGCAGAAGAAAGCAAGCAAGAGAACCCGAAGATCACCGTGGGGTGTTGAAACTAAAGCCAATTGTGGGGAATTCTTCCCAACTACAGGTCCAATCACTTCCTGTTAAGAAGTCACTGCTGACTAGCTTGTGGGGACAGGGCAGTGCTGTGCCACAGGCAACTAGAAAGTAATCAGGAACTGATTGCTGGGCACTCACAACTGTCCAAAGGCACCCAACGGTGAGGAAGGAGATTAAGGGCCAGGACTCTGGTTTTAATAGGGATTGTCCTCAGCCAAGCTCTGCTGGGAGGAGAGGACGAGAGGGGGGTATTTGGTTGATGGGGAGAGTGTCATGGTGTCCTCATGAATAGATTAAAGTGGTGGGGTTTTTTTCTTGTGAGAATGGGTTCCATCCCTTTTTCTCTATCTTATGCATGCCCCTTCCCTATGTCTTCTGCTCTGAGGCCCTCACCGGAAGCCCAATCAATACCAGAACCATACTCCTGGATTTGCAGAACCATAAGCCAAAATCACTTCCTTTTATTCAAAAACTAGTCAGTCTTGGGTATTCAATTGCAGCAACAACAGTAGATTAAGAGAGATAATGAAAGACAGGGGGAAAAGCTCATTTTAAAGATGCAGGAGCAAATCCAGCAAGGAGATGGCCCAGAGGAAAAGGTATGACGTGTTGTATTTGGCTGAACTACTGACACTCACTAGTGTACTCTCAATTTGGTAACTTGCTCTGGGACAGCTGGAGTGACTCCGTGGCCATTGGTAGCTGACTTTAGTATGAGTATCTATGTCTGCATTCTCAGCATTGGTCTCACCATGCAAGTGATCCATGAATTTTCTCCTGTGTTTTCTAAACTCCTGGCTCTTTAGAAAATTGAAGGCACAACCCAAAAGCTATTTCCACAATATCAGAATCCTTGGCTGACATCATTTAGCCAGAGACGGTTGTAGAAACACTTCATCCTTTCTGACACACAGTGAAGGTGGCAGTGGCCTTATTGATTGTCCATATTGCAGACTCCCACAGACACCCACCACTCACCATGTGGCCCTCTTGTGATGCTGGAAACCTTCTCGACTCTTCCCTGAACATGGGGCTCATTCTGCAGAACGCTGGCAGGCAGAAGTTACATTATGTATCTTTTCAGAGCTCAGGCAAGAAGCCATTATGTTCACGGATCATTATTGACATCCTGACATTTGTCACCTCCTTTCATAGCAGTTAAATCTTGCTTTATCTGTAAATGTCACCATGTCATTTATTCATGAAAGGGGTCACATTCCTGAAATAGCACGCTTCAGTTTAAAAGAGGAGCTTGGCTTTCTTCGTGGGTAATCCTCAAACAAACTTTACTGCTGATAAATGCTTTTTATTGGAGTTTCTTGGCCTCAAGTGACATCTTCAAATGGATGATGCAGCTCTGTGTTTGTGGAAATAAAATCTGAATGTTGAACAAGAGAGAAAACTGTTGAGATTAGAAAAGAGGAGCTTTTTTGGTGGCCATATGTAGTAAGAAGGAAATAAGCAGATTTGAACATATTGAGAGTGAGTCATGATTTTAATAAGATTATCATGCTTCTGGAAACATGTCTGCGGCCTTTTTGAATCATTTATGTCACAGAAACCTCAATGAGATGGAGTGGGGGAAGGGGGGAAGGGGGCTGCTTTTAACCTTCCTGTGTCCATCCCTTCACTGGGGACCTAGAGAGAATCCTGCAGACATTTCTCCTGTCCTTGGATTCCAAGGACACTGGGCGGGGAGAAGAGTCACTCACCCTCAGAACTTGTGTTTTCAGGAAAAAGTGTTTCTTCCCTTTGCGAAGTTTGCTCAACATGCACTTTCAGGTGGAGCAGCTACATAACTTACTGTCCAGCACTGACACTTTTGTGAGGGAAAGAGAGGCAAAAATAATGAACAGGTATTAATTGGTCTACATCCACCAGGAACCCAGACAAAACAGGACGCACTGCCACCCAAACCGAAGGCTTGTTTGTCTGCACAGCACAGGAGCTTTCATTCCCAGGCAGCTAATTAAGAGTTTCCTGGGAAAGGGTTTCTCTCTGTGTGGAGCCGCAGCCATGGGACTCACATTCATTTTTCTAAACCAGCGCTTCTAAAAGTGAGATCATGAGCTGAAATGGCCTGAAGAGCTTGTTAAAAATGTAAGTGCTCCATCTCTCCTTTGGATCTACCGAGTCGGAATCTCTGAGGAGGCAGTTCAGGCACCTGCATTTGAATTCACCTCCCAGGTGCTTCTTACATGTGCACTGAAGTTTTAGAGCCAACAGCTCTGATGCAGATCTTTTGTTCTTCGGAGCTGCCTCTGTGTTCTGGTCACACTGTGGTAATGGGATGTGGGTGGGCGATTTCTGCTCTTTTTTATTTTCTTCCTTTTTGTAACTTGCAGATAGGGTATGAACTGAATATCGATTCTTAATGGTGTACAAATATGGAGGCTGTAACACTTGCAGCAGAAGGCCATTAAACATCATCTTACTCCCCCACTCGGCATTAGGTGGCTAGCTGCATACCCACTCGGTGGGGCTATCTACACAAATACAGTCTCTGAGTTAGCTGGAAGAAAATGGTAAGACAACACCCAGGTTCTTGCATAAGGTGATCGAATGCAATTAAAATTGCTCATTCTTGGGAGAGAAAGGGATAGGAGGAAGATTTCCCCAGGTGCTAATGAGATCAGGTGGCAGCAACAGGTGTTACAGAGCACAGTCAGGCTGTCATTTGTTAGCGGAAGGCAGGCCATAGTCCTAAGGCTAGCACCAACTTAACTAATATCCTCATTAGTTCTCTGGGGTCATTACTTCCCTGACAACGGTGTAATGGCTTGATACTATCCATGGCCACTAAGAGGGACTGGATTGTTGGTCAGTGAAATCAAGGGAAAGGGGTGGTACATATCATTGTGGAGTGATTTTACCTGATCTGTAGTTGGGATATCCTGAAGAGCTATTGTCAGTCCAGGAAGCACATGGTTCACAAGACGCAGGGTGAATGAGGAACAAGCCACGAGTTCAGGAGGTACAGGGGATGGGCGACAAGCCACTGACTCCCTGATGGAGAGGCCTGTGAGGAGACCAGTGTCCACTAAGCATCGATCAAATAAAATCTCAGAACCAGGTGCTCAGAGAGGAAAAGGGGAAACACTAAACAGAAGTCAAAGCCACCAAGGTGATTACCATCCACCAGAGAGGATCCCTGGCACATGGAGACACACAAACACCAGCCATTATTCAGGAAGGTCTTGTGAAGGGGCTGGATTTTAGATCAAGGCAATGGGCCTTAGAGAAATGAAGCCACTGGACCAAGGCCCCAGAGCAAGTTATTGAGAGAGCCAGGATTAGAATTTGGCTCTCAGGGTCCCTCATCCAGAGCTCCTTCTTCTACATGACAAAGATGGAAGGTGGAAATATTCATGAGCTACATTAAACTTATCCCAGGAGGGCTTAGCTCCAACCAGACATATCCAGGCATAACCCTTGTGCTCTCCTCTGTACCGTTACACAGCCCACTCCTCCATCTTGGTGTTTCTGAGGACGATCTCTCTTAAGAACATCTTAACCCACCAATCTCACAGGAAGCACTCGAGATGGGGAAGACCTCCAGAGCTGTGTCATGTCGAAACTTGGGGGAGAGCTTCTCACCACTGGGCCACCAAGTGTGGGCTGTCCTCCTGAAGAAGACCTGACCTGAGACAAAGAAAAACCAAAGGAAACTTGTAGAGGATTGACTATCGTCCACGTATTGTCCAACAGGTGGGATGCTGAAGGAAACCTCAGAACCCATCTCAGCATCCTACGTCATCACTTTATGTCATTCCACTTACGTTAAACACCATCGCTTTGCTGCTCCACAGACAGCATCCCTGGAATGCTCAGCCCTCCCATCTTTAGCCCTAATTCCCTCTGTCATGGTTTGATTCAGGTGTCCCCCACAAACAAATGAATGTGTTCTGGGTAATCAATCCTCAGCTGATGTCAGTTTGGGTTTTACAACCTCAATGGAGCTGTGCTGTTGGGGGCGGGCTTTTGAGGGTTATAAGCCAGCTTCCCCTTGCCAGTGTTTGGCACACCTTCCTGCCACTGTTTCCAGTGCTGTAGAGGAGGTGATGTCCACCCTCTGCTCATGCCATCATTTTCCCTGCCAGTATGGAGTCTCCCCTCGAGTCCATAAGTCAAATAAACCCATTCCTCCACAAGCCGCTTTTGTTTGAGTTCTTTCTGCACAGCAACTAGAAAGCTGACCACAACACCCTCCCTCTTCTGACCTCTAGGATCTCACTGGCACCACTCACTCCACTGTTGTCTTTCCCCATTCCTTTATTCTCCCTGTCATGGTTTGATCCAAGTGTCCCCCACAAACAAATGAATGTGTTCTGAATGATCAATCCCCAGTTGATGGAAGTTTGGGTATTAGAACCTCGCTGGAGCTGTGTTGTTGGGGGCGGGCTTATGGGGTTATAAGCCAGCTTCCCCTTGCCAGTGTTTGGCACACCTTCCTGCCGCTGTCTGCAGTGCTGTGGCAGAGGTGATGTCCACCCCTCTGCTCATACCATCATTTTCCCTGCCAGGATGGAGTCTCCCCTCGATTCCGTAAGCCAGATAAACCCATTCCCCCACAAGCCGATTTTGCTTGGGTTCTTTCTGTGCAGCAGCAGAGAAAGCTAACTGCAACACTCTCCTTCAACAAATGTTGAGGTCATGGAAAGCCTACATGCTGGACCTGGTAGATGGAGAAACACTTGCAGTTTATTTGCTCCTTTTTAGAGCACTCCTGCTCTGCTTTCCCACGTCTACAAACAGGAATCTCCCGTTCTCCCCTGAAGTAGCACCTTCAGGAGGGTTGGTCTTGCATCTTCACCTCTTTCTCTACCCTGTTCCTCCAGGCCTAAGTGTGGATGACCCCAAAGCCCATATATAATTGGTTACTCCCCCACTTTTCTTGACTTCAGACTCTGGAAGGAGTAACTGCACAAAACACTGTCTGGAGCAACCTTCACTGAAGTATTTTGGATCTGAACACCAGCTGGTTATTCTCTGTACATGGGATCAGTGTTCCTGGCAGACTCCATCCTAGGAGAGTAGCAACAGCTAACCAGTGGTGAGAGTTAAAGAAGAAATCAGCATGGGCCAGGAGAGTACCTACCATGAGTCATCTCAACAATGGCAACCATCAGCCAAAGTCCCTTATGTGACATTAACATATCTCTGTTCACAAGACCCCATTCCATCTACCTGGTGAAATCCCCTTTCAGCTCTTCTTACCTGCTCAAAGACTTTCATTTCAATGAGCTTTTAAAAAAATTGTCTTCGTTTTATTTTGTTTTTCATTTTGAAGAAGGGTCTCACTTTAGCCCAGGCTAAACATGGTGGAACTATACCAGTCATACCATCAGCTATCAGTTCTTCTGGGCTCCATGCCTCCACAGCACAATAAGACTTATTTGGACAGATGTATTTATTTATCTCCGTAGAAGTTACCTTCTCTTTGCTGGGACAAACACCTCACCAGAAGCAGCTTCTGGGAGAATATGGTTTATTCCAGCTTATAGTTTCAAGGGGAAGTCTCATCATGGAGGCAAAGCTGGCAGAGCAGAACCTGGGCATCGCATTGGTCACAGCAGCAGAGTAAGGAAGTTGTCCAAGTGGGCAATCTGAAAACCCAGTGGGCTGGACTAATAAACCTCGTGTTCTGCCCCCCAGGGACATACCTCCTCTAGTAAGGATCCACCTTGCAAAATCCTAACAACTTTCCCAAATTGACACCAGCTGAGGACCAAGTATTCAAAAGACTGGAGACCATGAGGAGTGTTTCACATTCCAACCAGCAAAATCTCACTGAGCCTGTTTCCTACTACCTAGAGAACACATTGACCTACCTGGTTCACTGGAACATTCCGGGATGGTATGCAGATGGAGCATTTCACACAGTAGGCATGCATTTTAGTAACCTTTCTCCAGTTGTGGTCTTTGTTCCCACTTGGGAGTAGGATTTTACTAACTGGAAACTGCCACGTCTTCTGACTTGAGCTGAGCCCACGAGAGAGTAGATTAACCTCTGAATGCCTCAGGCCCTTCATCTGTGGACAGTAATTGCTATACCTCCAGTTACCCAGCTCTAGTTATTGTCCAAAGCAAAGCACAAGGCACATTTCATAATGTCTCCAAGATGGCTGGGAAAGTTCTCAGAGAGGTGCAGGGTGCGGTTCTATTATGACCATTGGGATCAAAAAGACAGCTCTATTTTCTACTCTGTCTTTCTATTAAATTGAACCTCAGTCTTGGAAATTAATATCCCCACCGCATATTAGTGAGGTGACTCTATTTTTACAAGCGCCACAGAATCAAGCCCTAATCTGTTATGCTGTGACCTTTTGCTGGGCTCTGCATCAGGGAATCAGAGCTCAGGCCAGCCTCAGCTATGGAAACCTCCATAGGCCTATATGACATGAGTGCTATTGAATATTCTATAAAGTCTCCTTGGAAAACTGGCCCACATTTCTTTATAATCTCCCCAGACTGTTTCTGAGGTCTGACTATAGATTTTTTTACTCTGAAAATCCATAGTGTTTCTTAATAAAGATTCAGGGATCTTGGAGAGGCTAAGGTTGGATTGGGTCTCCAGGGGAGGCTGAGGTGAGGCCGCAGAAGCCATTGTGTTACTGCTAAGCCCCTGGATGAGAAGTCTGAGCTGAGAAGTCTGTAGACAGGATACAGTAACTTCCAGACAAGGGAGATAAAAGAAGGAATTTAGGAGCTGAGCTGAGCTGAGCTGCATCCACCCACTCACACTGCTGGATTTCAAGTTCTCTTAACCTTGAGAAAGAAGACACAGGCCCATCAGGAAAGAAGCCATCATATGTCAGAGACTCCCTCTCTACCCAACTGCAGGGAGGAGTTAGAACTTGGAAAATGAGTTGAAAGCCCCGTAGAGACCAAAGACCTCTGGAACACTGGGAGTGTACTCTCTCTCACTTTGCCTAAATGTCACAAGGTTCCATGTCAGAGCTCAATGTTTACTTTCTCTCTTTCTTCAATGGACTCCATCTGTGCCAGTCCCCCATACCCTTCTGCACTTGTAGGCAGCCCAGTGCCATGGAGTGTGGAATCTTGCTTTCTGAACATCCACCACTGGCCAGACGCTTCCTCTGCAAGGAACTTTATCAGTGAGCAATGGAACTGGAGGGAAGGGGGCAGACAAACACTCTCATTTCTCCGTAGTGTGGATTGCTTCAAAGTATATGTGCATATGTGTGTGTATTTTTTCTGCCAACCTTCCAAGAAGCCCAGTGTGCCAAGCGACCATGCCTCTAGTCAGCTGCCATGCTTCTGCCATCAGAACTCAATACAAACCTCTAGCAGCAGTGTAGCAGAGAATATGGCACCAACTTTGTGTCTCTCCTTGCCTTCCTTACTCCCTCCTTCCTGCCTCCATCCTCATCAACCTTGGCTTGCTCTTCCTAAGTTACATGTTAATGTTTTTATCCTAACCACAAGCATTACTTTCAAAAGAACCTAAACTACCATATATATGGATTTGCCAAAAATGATAATCAGAAAAATTGGTAAAATTAGATTTAAAAAAAGTCTGCCAGAGGTGGTTGACCCTGAGGAATAGAACTTTTGTGAGTTTTATTGTTATGCCACACCACACAAGTTGATCTAGCCCAGGGTTTGGTACATGGTGAGAATTTCATAAGGAGCTGAAATCTGTCACACTGAGTTGAGTGTACTACCAACCGAAACAAACCTGCTCAGTAGGATTGGCTGTAAGCTTCTGACAGCATTGTCTCTTACAGTAACTGCGCTTTCAATAAACCTCTAAAGGGTTAAGTACAATATACTCATCTTTCAAACTCTTACATTTTTAAAACTTGCACACTGAAGTTTGTATGAGTCTCATAACAAGCCTCCCAAATAAACAGGTGGATAGTGTTTCCATTTAGTGGATGTTTAGCACACAGGGTTCCAGCCAAATTCATCTACCAAGTCCATTCTCTTTACTGTGGCACTTTTATAGCTAAAACAGGAAGGATTCCCAGGCAGGAATTCAAGGGCATAAGTCCTGTTCTACTAAGTGCACAATGCAGAAACAGAACCCTTAGCCAGCTGGCACATGCCTTCTGATTATAAACCATATGTGTACCCATATTCCAGTACTATCAAAAGGTCACTTTTTAGGGAATAAGAAACCTCTAACCATGCTACAGATGAGAAGAGACAGTTTTGTACCATATACTTGGAGGGCCCTGGTAATCTACTTTCAAATGACTTTGTAGAGCCTCAGTGAGCTCATCCCTAGAGGCAACCACAGACTGTCAACTCTGTCCATAGAGAGAGAATCACCAAATCAGAAAAGGAAAGGGAAGATCCAATAAGGTTTAAACAAGGCAGTGAAGATAGGGCACAGGATCTATTTTCCAGGTAAACTCCAGGAGAGGAATAAATCTTGAAAAGTTTCTTGGAGTAATTGCTTCTAGAAACTAAGGGGATGGTCTCTGAAGGGCAAGAGATCATAACAGCTATGACATTGCACTCTTTATTGTTCATAATGCCATTGTACATTATCATACAAATCCATGAGATATAAATATCCTGTCTTGTGTGTGTGTGTGTGTGTGTGTGTGTGTGTGTGTGTGTGTGCACGGTGGAGAAACACACCCTGTCTCAAAGGCAGTGGAGCACAGATACTGCAAAGTATGCTGATTGTATAAAATCCTGCAGTTACAAATGTTGATCTGGAAACATAACCAAGATTCCTGACTCCTTTCCAGAGTTTTCTTCCTTTCCTTTACCGTTTGCATCTGGGAATGAGGTCGGATGCAATGAAAGTCAGAAGGAGAAGATAAGAAAAGGCAAAAGGGATGGACTGAAAAAGGAGGAAACATACTTTGAGTCAGAGACTTCCTCTGCACCCAAAGGTAGGCAGGCATTAAAATTTGTAAACGTGAATTCAAAATCATCTTGAAACCAAACACCTTTGGAACACTGTGAGTAGCACTCCCTTGCTTCCTCTTAGTACCACAAAATGTATGTCAGACCTCAAAGGGCCACAAGGATTCCTAGCAGTGTCTATGGTTCTGTCCTTCCAGGGATGCAAGACACCCAACTGCCATCCTCAAAAATTGGTACTGGGTGATGATCCTGTTTTCAGAACCTCACAGATCTGTTTTCAAGAGTGGGTCACACATGCAGAATGAGGCATTGATCTTCCCCTATCAACATATTCTCTCCTCCCCTTTATCTTAACATCCCAAAGCCTTTAGTTTCTCCACATGTACTAGAGTCTTAATTACACAGCACCCAACTATTCTGCCTAGCTTTTATTCAATAAATATTTGCTTCTTCCTAGGAGCCATGTCCTAAGGATATAACAGAACATAAGATATTATTCTTGCCTTTAAGAAATCACAGTATCAAAGGAGTAAGGAGCCATAAGACAATATGACAATAAAGACAAAAGCAATTCCCTGGAAGCATATGGCCTACTCAGCCTGGATGACTTGGGAGAGACTTCAGGGAGAGGGAGGCAGAGGAAAGATAGAACTTGACATTGTTGAGAGGGGAGTGTCCAAGGACTATGCTCACACAAATGCACACAGGTAGCAAGAAACAGGACACATGGTGACATCTAGGTATTCATACAGCAGAAGCAGGGCTGTGAGGCATAGGCACTAAAGTTCCTGGGAAGAAGCCATACTTGTGTTAAGCATTCTAGCTCATTTGAACTTCAGTGATTGTGGGGAATGGGCTGTTGCAAATCCAGACCCAGTTTACCTTGGGTTCTCTCAGCCCCTTAAGGGGCCCTTTATTGCCAACCTCTGGCCAAACACTATGTGGCTAAGACCTGCCTATCTGATGTTTTCACCAATGTATTTGAAATGTGTTTCGCATTAGGGCTGTCTTTGATCAGTTACTATAAAAACTTTGTGAAACTGTTATGACTTTGGAACATGGAATTTGTGTATTCCCAGGCCATAGACACTTGTATTTGGCTACAGAATAAACTATTCTTGATTCCTTTTGAGGTGAGAGCTGTGTTGACAGAGGACTGGACAGAGAGGTCTAATACAAGGTCATGGAGGGA
Source organism: Zapus hudsonius (assembly GCA_004024765.1). Classification (NCBI taxonomy): domain Eukaryota; kingdom Metazoa; phylum Chordata; class Mammalia; order Rodentia; family Dipodidae; genus Zapus; species Zapus hudsonius. The sequence goes on from PVHP010019226.1 coordinate 19,881, forward strand.
ACTGAATACTGTGCTAAGAAAGGAGGCTCATAATCTCCTCGGGGCTTCCTTAACTATTCTGCCTGTGTGGAGAACATCCTCTAGCCCAAGAAGGGTAATCTGGTAGTGCACTCTCTCTCTCTCTCTCTCTCTCTCTCTCTCTCTCTCTCTCTCTCTCTCACACACACACACACACACACACACACACACAGCAGCAGCAGCAGCAGCAGCAGACCACTGAACCTCTTAATAAATTAAGTGCCTTAGGAGGCTTTGGTGGAAAGATATAAAGATTCATCATTGGTGGCCCTCTTTGGCAGGACACTATCCATCCCTGGGTCATATTTAAGTGGGTTAAACGCTTGTCACCTGTGTTCAGATCCCCAATACCCAGTAAAAGCCAAGTGTGTTGACACTTGCCTGTCAACCCCATTTGCTGGCTGGCGAATCTAGCTGAGTGGCTGAGCTCTAGATCCAAGGTCAAATTCTGTCTTTAAAAATAAGGTGCAGAGGGATTGGGAAAGATATCCAATATTGACTACTGACCTCCACATGTATATGTACACACATATACCCACACCCATATGTGACCCAACATGCATATGACCCTAAACATACATACATACATACATGTATCCACCACACACATATAGGGGAAAAGCAGGCTTAGAGGGAGAATGGAAAAGCACATGCATGTCTGTGGCTGCAAGCTCACAGAATATAGTCCATGTGGCCTGTCTTCAGATCCCAAGGCTATTTGCTGTACCCCAAAAATAAAAGGAGTAAAGGAGTAGTTATGTCTGCCTTCAATTCATGTCTGATACATGGGTAGAGACAGAAAAAGATTGACTGACCAAAAGACAGAGATGCAAAAAAACGGGGCAGGGGGAGAGAGAGACATGGTAGCAAAGAGCAAGAAGCAGAGAGACAAACAGGCCAGAACCCACCACACAGACACCCAGTGAGCCATCCAGAAGCAGCAGAATCACTTTATATTTTTAATTGATTTTTATACTCCAGTTAGCATATGTGGTGGTTTGATCCAGGTGTCCCCCACAAACAAATGTGTTCTGAATGCTCGATCCTCAACTGATAGCACTTTGGGTATTAGAACCTTGTTAGAGGTGTGTTGTTGGGGACAGACTTGTGGGTGTTTTGCCAGCTTTCCCTTTCCAGCTTTTGGCACACTCTCCTGTTGCTGTTGTCCACTCTGATGTTGGCCTGTGGTGATGTCCACCCCTCTGCTCATGCAGTCGTTTTAGCTGCCATCATGAAGCTTACCCTGGAGTCCATAAGCCAAAATAAACCCTTTCCTCTCATCAGCCACTTTTGGTTGGGTTCTTTGTGTGCAGCAATGAGAAAGCTGACAGCATACTAATGGTTTCATTATGATGTTTTCATACATATATATGTTTGTATATTGCTGTGTGGAGACCATCCTTCCAGCCCAAGAATGCACCATCTCCAGTGCCTCCCCTGTCCTTCCTCGTCTCACTACTCTCCTGATCGACCACCCCATAATTCCTCTTCTAAGTGTGTGTGTGTATGTGTGTGTGTGTGTGTGTGTGTGTGAGAGAGAGAGAGAGAGAGAGAGAGTTATTTTTAAACATAGGAGTGAAAGAAGCATTATGGAAAGAAAGATATCCCTATCCCAGTAAAGAAGGAGAAGAGGAATTCAAGGACAAGCAGCCCCGGGACAGGCGGTGATATTTGGCTTCCAAGCCCTGCTTGCCAAATGCTGCACCTGCGAGCATCACCTGTGCCTCCTGGATCCGCACGGGCCCAGGCTCTCCTGATTGGAAGAAGAAGGGAGAAAAGAACCAGCCCCGTGGCAGGCTCTGGTTTTCTTGGAAAAATTGCACACTTGCACTTTTTACCACCTGTCAGAAATCTGTCAGGCTCTCAAGCGTGACAGATTCAAACTTTTTCAGCACAAGCTCTTCTTAATTTTTCTTCCTCAAAGGCCTACATTCTTCCCTAAGCTGCTATCTGGAGGGGCTCGTGCCCACACTCTGTCTGAGCCTGGCAGGCACAGACTCCCCAGCCACCCACTGTCACCTCGGTGTTTGGAGGAGGAGCCTCTCTCTGCAGTGATGCTCAAATGTCCCCGTAGCCACAACCCACAGATCCTGAATGAACTGTCCTTGTTCAGCCCTGAGGGACCTTTGAGAGACACAGGATCAGAGGAAAGCAAAATAAACACACGAAGGCAGAAAGAAGACAGGAGAGAGCAGATAAGTCTACCTTTCCTCGCAAACACATTGCTTCCACCAACTGGCAGACATTTTCGGATGGATTGCCTTTTATTTTCTCAGTGGGATTCTTGAAAAAATAACCTATTCTACTGGAGCAGGCAGAAACCCAGAGGCATATAAGGACTAGTGAATCTAAAAACAGCAATTGAAGAGCCCCACCTTATAAAAACAAGATAGTTAATATCTACCCTTCCTGTGGACTTACTGTTGAGTTTAAACGTAAAGATACACTGAGCAACGTTGCCTGATCCCAGAGCTGATTGCACACTGCAAGTCCCTAGACTAGGGGCTCATGGAAGGAGCAGCCCAGGGAAAGGAAAGCGGGCAGGATATTTCAGGACAGAAGCTGACTGGTGTGGTGTCACGTTGGAAGGAACCACTAAGAAAATGGGTTCTAAGAAAGAAAGGGATGAGTCTAGAGAGATGGCTTCATACATAAAGCCTAAGGACCTGAGTTCAGATCCCCAGAACCCACAGAAAACACTAAGTGTTGCTGTATCTGCCTGCAAGCCCAGCATTAGGAAGGCAGAGACAGGTAGATCCCGGGGCTTGCTGGCTAGCTGAAGAAGTGTGTTCCAGGGGCAGTGAGAGGCCCCACCTCAAAAAACAATGTGGAGAGCATCCGAGAAAGATACTCAACATAGACCTCAAGTTTCTGCATGCTTACAGACACACATGATGCATATGCACACACATGCACCAGACACACTGGCACATGCACAAGTTAATCAAATGGAGAATTTTGAGCTAAGGAGGGACCAAGTTCAGAAAATTTCTTAGTAGACTTGGGAATACTGAGCTCAATGAGGCCATAAAACCAAGGCTATACAAGTATCAAAGGCCTTCATGTCTACTACATCCCTGAGATCAGACACTATGCTAAAGCAGGATAGTGGATACTTTCTGGAAGGCAGGACAACAAATAAAACAGATCTTCAAGAGTTTCAGGAAGTATATATAAACCTAACTGAAGTGACAACTGTGCCCTAGAATACACTTTCCCAGGGTCGCTCCTTCCCCAAGGACACCAGAGAGGCAGGGTGCCCTGGCACAGGTGGGGAAGAGAACACATACCCAGCTGTGCAGAAGGCAGGCAGCCGCCCTCAGCCCTGCCAGCCCACCTCCAGCAGCAGTTCTCGCTGCCTGAGATCTGGCCTCCCATCTCTGGAGACCTACAGAACGAAAACTCACATATGGCCAGAGGCAGGGAAATCGCCCAGCAAGCCTTGGGCAAGCTACTGGATTTGGGAAGCTCCTCTGCGGAATTTTAATGAAGTAATTAAAAGCTAGTAATAGAGACGGGGCTCTGCAAAGCAACACTCCCGGATCTAACCTCTCTGATGTGTTCCTGCACCAAAAGCATTTCCATCACTAGGTAGCTTCATTAACATTCCGGCAGCTCCCTGGCTCTTCAAGTGATCCATGCCAAAGTTTGTTAGGCTTTTCAAGTACCTGCTGAGGCCCCCCTGGAAAAAAAAAAAAAGAAGCAGAAGGTAGAACACATACATTCCAAAGAAAAGACAATGTCACAGAGAGAGCTGGAAATGACAGACCAACTGGGCCTGTACATACTTCCTTTTCAAAAAGTAGGCCAGATTATAAAAAGGAACAATTATAAGATCACTGATCAAGGAACATGGACTTGAAAAAAAAATCAAAACATGGAAGCCCCTGTTTACCAGTGTGTCGTTTCCACGATCCTTCAATACTGGGACAGCATAGCTGTTACCTCTTAGACTAGGATTCACAAAGAATCCTGACATTTGGGCTCCAAATTGCCCAAAGAGTCTTGTCCCAAAACCTAGTCTTAACCCACAGAGACTCTCCTTTCTCCCAAAAGGACAGGGAACGGAGTGGGGCTGTCTGTGCTTTCTCTCACCTGCTATGTTCACTGGAGTCTAATTCCCACCAGGGAATCTCCCATCTAATCTCAGATGCCTAGAGCTGAGAGAACGGTCCACCTGCCTCCATTGCCTCCTCTCTTCCTCCAGTATTACCTCTTTGAAGAATCCTGATGAAGAAGAACTTGCTTCTCTTTAAATACCTTCAAGGACAGGAAGCTCACTACGGCACAAGTTCAGTGTCAGGTATTTCTTGTTATGATCATGTTCTTCTATGGAAAATTTTGTTTTCTGGCTGCTTAAACTCATTAAAAATAGCTTCTATAAGAAGGTAGTATGAAGGAGCCTTATAGTAACAGTCCAATCATGTATCTTGACTGTGGTGATGGATACATGAAGGGGTTTGTGATCACACACACACACACACACTCATGGCACATACACACGCACACACACTCATGGCGCGCACGTGCACAAACACACACACACACTCACACACAAGCACGTGTAAACTGGTGAAATCTGAACAAGTTCTATGCAGTGAACTATTCCCACCTGTGATAGACATAAACATTTCAGAAGTCTGTGTACAAAAATACACGGGACTTCCCTATACATTTCTTTGGAATTTTTCTGAAAATCTATAGTTTTTTGTCAGGAAATAAGAAGTTAAAAATTAGTAAGCATCTCTTGAAAGATTTATATACTTTTTGTGTATTGACTTAACCATCATGTAATAGTAAACATACTATTATTTTTCTCGTTTTACAGACAGTAAAACCTAAGTACACAGAGACTAAGTTACCCACCCAAGATTACACAGCTGGTAGGTGGTAGAGTTGAGATTGGATTTGAGGTGTTTGGTCCCAGAGCATCTCTGACCACCATTTTGCCTCATAATGCTGCACAGCTCTGCAGAAGGCGAGGGAGTGGACCTCCTCAGCCTTAATACACCTGAATTGTCACTGTAACCATTCTGTTGACAAATAGCTACAGAGAATTCTGTCACCCTCACATACTGTGTCTCCTTAACCCTGTGAAAGATTTCCTTCTGACAACTCCCAGAGGAGAACACTGGGCTTCCAACCCTTATACCTCAAATCTGAGGTCACTTTGTGCTCTGTTGCTTACCTACAGTAATCAAGAAGAAACATAGTTACTGTTAATACCGAGCCTTCATTAATGCCAAGCAGCCTTTGCGTGGAAGCTGAGGTATGAAATCTCTGGAGGATGGACGTGATCCTTTTAAACGTCAGCTTAGGCTACCTTATGCAGCAGTGGGAAGCAGTGTCCAGGCCCCTCTACCTTGCTGACCTCTCAACCGTGGACGTCAGAGTCAGCAGCCACCCCTACACACATTCATGCTCGGAGGACCCAAGATTTTTTAATAGAATCTGCTCACACAGTTCATTGCCAGCCTCTGTCTTATTCCAAGCTTTGAGGGAGAAGAGTGTTGCCTGAGGATTAGCAGGTTTCACCTTAATGCAGGAGGATTTAGGAAGAGCACATAGGGGAATCGGGATAGGAAACTTACAGAACTTTTACCAGATAAGAGTGTCAGCCTAACGGTGTTTGATATTCTATCATCAGTCGTTCTTTTCTTTGCGATGAAAAAAAGGCTCTCAATTCCTAGAATTTACTGTGAAAATACAAATATCTGTGAAAAGAGTTATTTCTCGTGTCCATATGGAATCGGTTAATCAGTTAAGTGGGGGTTAGCTGACAGCCCGACTTTGCTGAGTAAAACATCATAGTGGTTCTGATAGGCTTGCTTTAAGGAATAAAGAGCTGAGAAATAAAAAAAAAAAACAAGGAGGAGGAAGAGGGCATTTAATTAAATAGATCGGTTTCCAGAAGGGAAGATTTCACAAGTTAAATGCATTGTTTCTTCTCAAATCCATATTCTAGCCCCCAATGCTATGGCAATTTGAGAGGGACCTTGGGAAGATGACAGAGTCAAAATGGATGAGCAACCTTCCACAAAGAGAGAGGAAGGGAGCTGATTCTTCTCCTGCTCTGTAGGCAGTAGGACAAGATAATAAGGCCGTCAACAAACCAAGAAGAGAGGTCAGCCACATACCCCAAGAAGCCAAGCCCAACAACTCAACGATATTCCCAACCTTTTCTCACACCATACATGCTAGCACCCACCGATTAAATCCATTCCCAGCATCAATGAGGCATGGACTCCGTTGATATGAGAAGTGACAGCCAGGCCCAACATCAGCGGGCAAATGCTCCTATTGTAGTTGGAAATATTCCACAGTCACATTAATACATAATTCTATTATAGAAAAGGAGAAAATAATTAGGATCAATTATCCATCTGCCCGTCAGTAATAACTAATTTACTGCTTGAGACAAGTTCCCAAAACCTCAGATGCAATGGATATAGCAAGGCCTGAGGCCCAGGACATAAAACTGAATCAATAGAGCAATCAGCAACCCTTCTCTTCCATTGTGGCCGAGTGTAACAATAGACCATTGTGACTGGAAAGCAGCTGTGGACACAAAGGGAAACATCCTTCATTGTGCCTTGCTGGCTTTGTTCCAGGTCCCTGGAGAATACACACTAGAGTCTGAAGCAGGCTGCACTCAGAGCTAAGGTGAATCATCTCTGTAGGAAGCCTGAAACCAGAGATAGGTAATTAAGTCGTTCATCCTGGGGTTAGCTGTCCCTCTCTTCCCTCATCCATTATCCTCGGGGTGTGGTTTCATAACCAGAGCCCTGCATGACTCTCTGCCATTGTCTGAGGAGCTTTCCATGCGGCCAGGGACCATGCAAAATAGTCTGTGCTGATATGCTCGTCTGAAAAGTATGCCACATTCCAGATGAGAGTCACAGAGGGTAACCTTCCCAAGGCGACAGAGTGTGGAGCTTCCTAGCACACTAGGATGGATGAGATGTGGCTCATCTGCTAGCCAATGTCCAAATAGTCCTGACGTTAGCGTCTCCCTTCACCATCTGTAAGTGACTGTCATATAAACTGATGGGATTTTAATCCGTGAATGTTGAGGGACAGCTTTGTGCTGGGCATTGACAGGACTCTGGGGAGGCAGGCACAGAAATTCTTGACCTGTGGTTTCAGATGCTTCATACTTGCCTGCTGGCCTGCCTTTGGAATAACATCTCAGTTAAGATCTCTGCAAGCCTAGGTGATAAAATTCAGATGACCACCATGTAGCCCAGACAGAGACTTGGCCCTTGGATTTGACTGTGACCTCCATTCACTCCAGAGAACAGTGTGGCTTCCCCAGGCCCTGTGCCATCACGCCATCTCACGGTATTCCAGGAGGGACAGCGATGGGTCCTTAACAATGCACAGCGACAGATCCTAATGTTATAAGAATGAATTCAGGCACAAGGCCATCATGGGAGAGAAGATACTGCCTCTCTCCCCAGCCAGACCACTGGCCACATTTTATATGCCAACCAGAATTCAGGGAGACAAGTTCTGCCCAGGCTAAATAGTTTAGGAGACAGAGGGCTGCTCCTCACTGCTGAAGGCCCCTCTTCCAGTCTTGCTGGAATACTTGAAAGGATCCCAAATCCACCTCATTCCATGTTCAGAGAGGTGCTCTCCAAGCTGTTCTGCCTGACCAGTGATGTAATCCTACTGAGAGCACTTTTGAAGGCAGTATTGGACAATGGGGCTGGAGGTTGCTGGAAGGACCCATGTCTCCCCAGCAGGCAAAAGAACTGAGTGGTGGGCTGGTGACCAGGTCAGGTCAAGTCTGTCCACTGAGGCTCGTTTTCCATTTTCTTCTCCTCTGGATCATTCCTGGATGACAAACATATTCTATGCTATGTGCAATTCAGTAGAACATTCTTGCTAAGAGGCAGGAAGGATAACATGGCCTGCAAGGAGGCCACACTTGGGATGCGGATTTCTCCTTCCGTCTGTTCCCTGCAGTACAACGTGGCTGCCGCCAGAGGGAGACACGACATTTCCTTCATCAGAGAGTCATCAAAGAAAGCTAGAGAGCTTTGGAAAACAAAGCAAAACAGACTAAAACACTTGACCAAAGCACTCAGAAATAGCATAGCAAAAGGTTGTTTCTGGCCTTGCAGGCAGATATTCTTTCTACTGACTTGAAAAACAAAGGTATTTTTCCAGTCTTTTTCATGCTTCTGCCTCTACAGCTTGAAGAAAACTCAGGACATGAAGTGTGAGCCTAGGGTAACACACACCTCACACTCCCCACAGCTCCTCACAGTGTCCACAGTGCCTCATACTCTCTTTCACTTGTCTGTTCTCCACAGCACAGAGCGTGACCACCATATTACTGTTGTCTTTCCCTCCATCCCCTCTAAGGAAGAACATTTTCAGTTTCTTATGGCAGGCTCAGAAGGTTACCCCAATCCTTCCCTCATTTCCTCCGAGTCCCCTCTGTCCTGTAGGCCAGAGATTTCTTTTCCTTGGAGTTTGGGCCCTGACTGACCACAGTCCATGAGCCTAGCCTGATTTAGCACCTCACCTGGGTTCGACTTAAATGAGTTTTCATGGCAGTCAGGGCCCTCCAACCTTAGCACCTTCCACAGGATGGATCTCAATGTCCAATTGTGCGTAGTTGATGAGACCACCACACCTAGTCATCTCACCTCCCAGGTTCTCCTGTCATACTGAGCACCAAAACTCAAGTTCAGCCACACCGCCTTCTGTGATGAAAACCATATCACCAGAAATTCAGCCTTATCCTTCCCCTCTTGCTGTAGAAAAGGCGGCCACCAGACAAGAAGGGCAGAGAGGAAGGGAAGAGAACAAGAAGGTTTTCCCACAGAGTCAACACCTGTGGTGCAGCGTAGGATGCAGAACTTGGAAGTGTGTGCATTTTGGGATTCGCAGGACTCTGTGAGCCCATCCCTAGGCACCCCACTGACCTCCCAGATCATGTTGCTCCTCACATCCGGAGCTGCCAGGCACAGGCATGACATCCCAGAAGCGAACGAAAGGGTCCCAGACAAGAAACCCAGGAAGGCCTAGATGCTTGCACATGTCGGGTTTCCTCCTATGGGATCCGCAAGTGTCCTCTCCCATCACGTGAAGTTAACGGGGATGTTTTGGTCACATCTCCTCCTCTCATAAGGAACTGATTTGATGGAGTGGCCTGTCTGACACTGAAGAAGGCAGCTCTGGATGTCACGTGTTGCCAGGTAGAGAGTCACAGGTACAGACAAGTCTGAACAGCAGAGATACTGATGACATAACAATGTCGCCTATCACCATGGCATCCCAAAGCTAGTACGGTCATCAAAACTCTCAAAGGAGACACATCAATTTAAGTAGAGAAAAGGAAAACAGAGCTTTAAATAAATACCACATAAGTAAGGGATGGTGATAAGATTTGCAAACTGTACATTGTAAGCAATAGCAGAATAGACCATTCAATTCCCACTGTGTGAATGATGCTGTCTTCCTAGGCTTGATATTAGTTTAAAATAAAATAAAAACCATTTCCCGCTTGATTACTGTATTCAGGGAAGGATTTTTGGTCTGACCCTCAGCAGTGTTTCAAATAGTGGAAGAGCAGATAGGGCGTTGAGTAAAATAAATGTTTCCTATCTCAATCAGTTATCGCTGGATGCAACGGCCAAATGGGAAGGTAGGTTGCCTCTGGCATTTTCAGCCATAAGAAATTTAACGACGGATGAAAATGGATAAAATCTAGATGCTCTGATAGAATGGGGAGCCTTCAATATCTCAGAAAATTAGGATCCTTGTAACCAATTTTACAATGGCTGGATTATAGCTAAATAGGATTTTAAGTCTATTGTAAATGAAAGGAAATCTAATTTAACTGGGCCACATCACTTTTACTAAAATGCGATAAATGCTAATTTCCTTCCTCGGGCACCAGTGACTTGGCTTGTGATAGCTGTTTGCGAGGAGCTCGAGTCTGACCAATCTCGCGTTGGCCTTTTCCAGTCCCAAGGCTGAGCTGGAGTCCCCAATTTCAGGATGAAGAGAGCAATGAAGAGAAACAATCCAAGTCTTTCCCGCTTTGTTCCTAGACCTCATTACTGTGTGCCCAAGGACATTTAGCCACAGTTAGTAGCACTTCTCTCTTTCTGACCAGAGAGAGCTACAAGATAAAACCCCAAGCACCTGATTTTTTTAAAAAAAAAGAAACATATTTATTGTTAATAATTAGATACATTGTATGAGCTAGTCTTGTAATGAATGGACCCTCTTCTCCATCCTCAGCCTGCTGAGAGCCTTTGTCAGTGGGATTGATGGAACAGTTCATGGGCTAGGGGGTTATGAATTGTGCAAGCAGTAGCCAGTTTGTGTGTCTGTGTGTCTGTGTGTTGTTGTTGTTGTTGTTGTTGTCGTTGTTGTTGAGGGGGTCAATGTCTCTGGATACTCTCCCCCACCATGGCTCTTACAATCTTTCTGTCCCCTCTTCCGCAAAGTTCCCTGAGTCGTGGTGGGTGCAATTTTAATCTGCTTTACTGTTGAGATCTTGAGAGTCTCTGGGTTTCCCAAGCACCTGATTTTAAGATCTCTCCCTCTTTACTCTTTTACCATGCCTGTTTCTGCCACATGCGAATAAAAACAACCAAAGGTGAAACTTTCATATACACAAAAGTCAAGATAACAGAAAAAGACAGAGCAACATGGTAGACAGTGAACACTCAGCATGGATGGTTTCTTAAATGTCACATGTATTTGTATATGTGACTGAAATACCCTCAAGCTTTCCAATTCTGGAATCATTCTTTCCTTTAATATCCAAAGAATATAATTGGAGTTTCTATTTCATTTTCTTACCAAGCCACTTCCTTGGGGATAAAACACGTGGTTGCGGCTGGATAAAACAAGGCAACTGCAAGCCACAACTGATGTGAGATCATAGCAGTTAGTCATCTTTCCTCAACACTCCAGGCTATTATAAGAAAATGACACAGTAGCACCCAAGCGCTTCTGGATGTAATCCCAGCAATGCACTCTGCACCTATAAGGTTCTTTGGCTCTGTACTTGGTGCTGAAGCCTGCCTTTCCTTGGATCAAAGTGTCTTCCAGTGATTTTTAGGTCTTTGCCTGTTTCCTGGGTCCCCAATCCTTGTTCTCAAGCCTTCCAGTAATTCTCAGACATGGTCATATCTAGAGCAAGAACTTAGTAAGCACTCCAGTGCTTATTTTTAACTTCTGAAAAATATTTTATTGATTTATCTTACCGAGGGGGGGAAGGAGGGAGGGAGGGAAGGAAGAAGGGAGAGAGAAGGAGAAAGGGAGAGAAATAGAGAGAAAGAGAGAGAGAGAGAGAGAGAGAGAGAGAGAGAGAGAACACCAGGGCATCTAGGTACAGCCAGTTGAAACAAAGTCAAGATGCACGGCCACAGGGCACCATTGCAGACTAGGACACCAAATAGGTCATATGAGTTAATCTAGGCTTAGAGAGCTGGGATATGGTGGTGGCCTCTACTTTCTTACAGTCCACATCCAGTAAAGAATCTCTGCACCCAAGGATGAACCTTTATTTTATTTTAAAATATAAAGCAGTTTAGATACCTGTTATGGTGAATTTTATGTCAACTTGAATAGACTCTGGTGTCCAATTGTTTGGTCCAACACCAGTCCAGATGTTTTACAAAGGTTTTTTAAAGTTACTTTCATGTGTATGTGTTTGTGTTATGTGCATTGAATACACACATGTTCATATGCATATGAGTGCATGTGAGTGTGTGTGTTCAGGTGTGTGTGCACATGTGTGCATATGCATACAGAAACCAGAACTTGATATCAGGTGTCCTCAATCATTATTGTGCTTTTTTTTTTTCATTTTTAAATGGTTTTATTGGCTTCGGGAAATTGGGGATAACAACTCATTGTTTGCCCACTAAATAATGTAACTCATTATGGACAATAAAAAAATTATATATATATATTAACACAACAATATGCTCAGCATTATAGGTTATTAGATAAAGCCATTGAATCCATGATGACATTCCCTTTTATGCATTAGTTATTCTCCCCCCCATGACTCTTACATTCTTTCCGCCCCCTCTTCCGCAAATTTCCCTGAGTCATAGTGGGTGAATTCAAATTTTCCATAGTTATTAGGTTTGTAAAAGTCTCTAAATTTGTGTTTTGGACAATTTTGGGCACCCTTGGTGCCTCTCTCCATTGTCCTTCCCTAGGTTATCTGCCTTGCTGTGGGAATAGCTCTTTTGCTTGTCATCCCACTTCCTTAGAGGTTGTGTTTGGGCT